>JASCZW010011923.1:0-30335 GCA_034211315.2 Aedes japonicus
GCTGCATAACACTGGTCGGAGGCTGAACACATGGTGAACTCAAGGCCTCTGACGTATTACTCTCGAACCTGCGGCAGCAGAGGCCTACACCAAACCACTTTCTGTTGCTGAGTCTCCAACGGGACGAAACCACGAGTAGGTGCAACATGAGCAGCAGCTCAGATGCAGCCCAGTGAACTAGTTTGCCGACAAATCCTGGGGGAACTGGCGGGAGCTCGTCCAGCGACATGTGGACATATTCGGGAAACGCTGGCTGGTAGAATATCTGCCAGTAATCCGTCGGCAACCAAAGCGGTTCGATGAAACCGAGCACCAGAAGCAGGGGATTTAGAGTTGGTCACGGAGCCAACGAAATGTAACGGTGGGAACGAGGCCGTATCGTGAACACGATTCCCAACCCAGATGGCCGCCATCGACAAGCGATTGTGCAGATTGGACAGAAGAGCGTGGTGAGGATAGTGTCACGGTTGGTAGTACTTGGCCTGAAAGACCGTCGGCACAGCAGTCGGCAAGCTGGCAACCGTGCGCAGAACGTAGTGACAGATGTCATCGGGACAGGAACCACCTGTCAATAGGTGTTTCCAGGATCTTTTTCGTCATTGGCAAGTCAAAGTGTAAGAAAAAGATAGACGTGCAGTGAAAATTTATTCTGAAATTAAAATTAGTCGAGTTAGGGTTCAGTACGTTTTTAAACTCAAAAGAAAGCATGGTACATTATTGAAAAATTTAAACATTAAACGAAAATAATATTTAGGGCCTACGGAAAAGACGAGGACGCACATGTGGAAAGCCCACTCAAATTGTAGGATAGTAGTTATATTAAATGAGACATGTAAATACTTACAATTGTAATTATTATTACGGTTGAAGCTGCAGAGAGAGCTATCAGAACGGATTGACTTTTCATTGTGCCCTAACATCCTTTAACAGACGAAAACCGTAGATTTTCTGAGGGATACTACGATTTTCACTTCACTATCACTTCCACCTCACGGAGTTCATTTTTAATCACGGTGATACCAGTAATAGCATAAAAAAAGTGAGGTGATGTGTAAAGCTTGTAGTACACTGTTTGTCCAATAGCCAAATATTTGGCATAGGCAGCTAGACAGCTGACAGATATCATAGATATTTGTCAGATGCCTATCTGCCTATGACAAATATTTGGCTATTGGACAAACAGTGTACTACAAGCTTAAGTGAAGGGAAAGTGATAGTTAAGGCACAGAGAACAGATGAATTGGGTCATACGAATATAACAAAAAACATGTGTATGACTATTGTATGCTGTAGTGCGGCGACATTCCATACCACATCTACTGACATCACGGTGAAAGTAATCCACCCATGGAAAGAGTTATTTTTCTCCAAGTCGTTTCTGTTTCATGGGAGTCGTTTCTATTTCTCCAAATTTAAGTTCTTTGCCCTTGGTTTCACGCATAAAGAACGACCTGCAGAAAAAGGGTAAAAATATATTACTCTTCCCTTGGATAAGAAACCGTGTAGATCAATTTTTGATCTGTCATTTATTTATTTATTTATTTATTTATTTATTGATATAATTCCAACTGACTTAACATCTTATTGAATGGGGAAAAGCCATGTGGCGTAAAAACTCCTATTTCTAAATCGTACACTCACATAAACTCAACATGAATAGAAGGAACACAAAACAAGCAAAACTAAATTAATTCTAGTACACACAAAAATTGTCAGTAAACTTAAAATAATCTGTCGTGATGGAATCAGTATCTAAGGAGGTATCGAAAAGTAGTTATAAACATTCGATGCGTTATTACGCATAAACTACTGTATATATTTTTAGCGTGTAAGCGCCATTTGCTTTTGTTTACATGTCAAAAATGATTATTCGGTTCATTCATTTCCGTTGATAAAGTTGTATTCAAAATGTCGCGAATTGAATTTGAGACTAAAAAAGAAAATTCTGCACACTTGGTGCACCGAAAAGGGTGTTACTTACAACCAGATTGCGAAAAGAGTAAATGTTCACCCGGCAAGTGTAAAACGCATCATCGAAAAGTTTGGCAAGGAGTGCTCCCTCAAGGATTTACCAAGAAGTGGCTGGAAACCCGGCTCCAGCAACCCCGATTTGGACCAAAAAGTTGTGGATTATATTCAACGGAACAAATCTGCCTCTACTCGCGATCTAGCCAAGAAGTTCAGGACCAGCATCGGAATGATTCAACGAATCAAGCGCAGGAATGACTTGAAGACGTACAAAAAGCAGAAAGTGCCCAAACAAACTCCGGAACAAAAGTCTCGTGCCAAAACCAGGGCTCGAAAGCTGTACAGCTGCATTTTGGACAATGTCGACCAGTGCATTTTGATGGATGACGAAACATACGTTAAAGAAGATTCAAGAACGCTACCGGGGCCGCAGTTTTATACTAAATCTGTTGGGGAACGTGTGCCAACCGCAGATACGACTGTTGCGATGGAGAAATTCGGTCAGAAGGTGCTCATTTGGCAAGCTATTTGCACATGTGGTTTGCGTTCTTCAATTTTCTATACAAAAGGAACTATAAATGCTGAGATTTATCAAAAGGAATGTTTGAAGAACAGGTTGCTACCATTGTATAGAAAGCACCAGTCCCTCCTCTTCTGGCCAGATTTGGCATCGGCACATTACGCCAAATCCACTCTACAGTGGCTGACGGAGAATAACATCAAGTTCGTAGAAAAAGACATCAACCCACCAAACTGTCCCCAGTTGCGACCGATCGAACGCTATTGGGCAATAGTCAAGCGTATATTTAAGAAGGATGGTACAGTGTCCCAAAACATGACCGATTTTAAGAAAAATTGGGCAGCGGCATCCAGGAAGTGCACAAAGGTCACTGTGCAGAATTTGATGGCAGGTGTCAAATCAAAGGTACGGGCATTCTACAGAAATGAACATGATGACTAGTTTTTCCGTTTGGATCTTTTGTAAACATGTTAAGCTATAATAAACTGAAATAGTATGTTAATTTTAACCATGTTTTCATGCCTATTTTATTATTTGGAAGTTTATAACTACTTTTCGATACACCCTTAGTGTCTCGCCATGAGTGCCAGTAATGTGGTAGTAAATGCCACAATTTCTGAACTAGCGTCTCGTCATCCAACTACGCTGAATTCGGTGACGGAAGGTCTCAGCGGAACAGTTGAAGTTGAACAGAGCGTAGAATTCATTGAAGCGCGATGACATAAATCGAATTGATCGTGTTGGTCGTAGTTTGCTGCATCGATTTCCGGGCTGCAGAAATTTCTTGTTCGCAGAACTCGTTCTTAGAGCGTAGATGAACAGTTCGGCCAAAAATTCCTGGAGAGTCGGTTCTCACCTAGTAGCACTCTTTGCTACGAAAACTGCTTGCATTACTGTACGCCTCATGCTCCAAGGTTTCAATACCCAAGAGTGAGCAACGATCCTGGTACGCTGGAAGGTTGACAGGATCATTCCACGGCAGATGACGGAGAGCATAACGAACAAATTTTCTTTGACTCGCTTCAATCCTCGCAATCCAGATTCCTTGATACGGGCACCACACCAAGGCTCCAAATTCCAGAATAGAACGCACGAGAGCAGTACAATGCTTTCAGACAGGTGGGATCACGAAACTCGTCGGAGATCTGTAAAATACGTGAAACCGAGCTGTCTGTTTGCTTCGGTTACCGCGCATCCGTGTAGTGTTGTTCGAATGTCAAAACCGAGTCACGTCGCGACTCCGCGTCACGAACAGTATCAACTTTCTGCAGAGGTTGATTGTTTATCGTGTAATCAAACGCAATTGGGGTGCAATTTTCGATGGAATGCAGATACCGAAGCGACTGACTATACATCGCAGAGCGAGGAAATTCCCGGAACACCACTCTCTCAAAGCTGCTGATCATGCTGCTGTAGTCGTAAACAATCAGCGAAGCATCGCACAACCACATAAATTTTCTACATCGTCTGCATAGAACGACCCGCAGTTAGGTGGAAGTAGCAGTCCAACCTCTGTTGATGAAAATCGAGAACAGCAGTGGTCCCGTAAGTCGCTACAACTTTGTCGGTCTCAACTTGCCAAAAGCAGTAGCATGTGTTCGGAATCCCGGTCAGAAAGCAGCCTTTAAGATCCATGTAAACTAAACGCCGACTGGAAGAGATCCAGTTTCGCATATTCCGGAGATGCAGCGAGGAAACGAAAGTGCGCAAGGTTGGTTGGAAATCGATCTTCTGGGGTGAAATCCATGTTGTTCAGGGAGAGATGTAGTGTCTGCAACTAACGAACAACAAGTCGTTGACGATGATCTCCGAAAACTTTTGAGCAGGCACAGAGCGATGTGATCCCTCGATAATTTTCGGCACTTTGTTTATTCCCTTCTCGAAAAATCGGGAACTAGCGACCAGAAGATTTCCAACGTGTTGGATATTTTCTCGGCGTACCGAGGTATTGAAAATCTCTCAAAAGAGGAATCGTAAACACTGCAGAGCAATTTCTAGTACACAAGAAGGAATCTCCACACTGTGTCCTGCCATTACGTTTGAGAGTTTTCCAGCTTCCGGATTGCGGCTTCAACGAGGTTCGATGTAATCGCAGGAATATTGAAGTCGAACGCGTCTCTGGGAGGCATTCTGAGGCTTCGCTGACGGTATCTAATGCTGGCACGGTGTTATTGAATACACTTTGAAGCGCGCCCAGAAAGATCGAGCATTTGTCCACTGGTGCTGGCGATTCTGTCGCCAAGATGAATTTCAACTGGTAGCCCGTTAGCATCTCTTTGTGTTCACAAATGACCAGAACAACTTTGGGTGGGCGCCAGATTTGATCTGCTTTGAACAATTGTAAAGTGAAGACGATTGTACATTCGGTAATGGGTACCAGCTGTCGAGAAAATTCGCTTCAGAATTGATTTCGAGTTTTGCAGTACTTACGCGAAGAGCCTTCGATCTCACACGTTTCATAGGCACCGTAAACAGAGCGGTTAGACCAAGCGGAGGTTTTACGAGCAAGGTCTCCTCAGCGGAACAACAAAATCCGATATAGCCCGAGACACTACCTCGTCAAAAATCAACCGCTTCATCGATAGGTAGAGCACGAGTCAGGAACTGCCAATCGACTTGACACAGGATTGGCTCATAGCAGCAAAATCAGTTCTACGGAAATTCAGGCCATGAGGGTCAACGATGTTATCGAAGGCTGTAATAGGTACCGATGATTGATGGCAATTTCCAGCGCAGGATGATCAGCGTCGAGGTTAATTTCAAAGGTTCGAGGCTTCATCCGGCACCCGCGTGCGTATGTCAGATCTTTTTATCAGTTTAAACATCAACCAAGTTTGATGTCTCTCCGCCGTGAATTTGTTTGCATCCGCTTTGGAAATCGCATCATCATTCAAGATATTCAGCATTACATTGCATGTTTTCTGTTATGGTAAATCTCTTTCTATGGCAAAATTCTTTCCCAATCAAATTACCAACTATTGATAGCTTAGTCAGTCAGATACTTCACGGAACCATAAAAAACTTACCTTCTATAATAATGAGTGAGAACTAGTAGTCGCAGTTGTGATTGAGTTCCAATTTATATGCGATTTTGGGTTACCTTTACTCAATTTTGGATAAATCCGGATGAGCGTGTAAGTTTTCAATGTCCCTTTGTCAGAATTGAAACACGAAGCGCCACCCCATTCGGCGTTCCATACTAATTTGAATCGACAGTTCTGTTTTACGATCACATGCTAGGTCGTTTGAGCCTGAACATCTTGTTCTCTGTGGTTAAGGTGGCAATCGTAATAACAGATCTAACTCTAAGACCAGTGGGTCCCGAACAAATACGATTTTTTCCTTGGCTCCAGCAGTACTGGCACATCGTCGGTCCCAAGCTTAATAATGCGCCCCTAACAACATAGACTCACTCCCAAGACCGGTAGGTCCCATACAAAAACGATTTTTCTCAGGCTCGGTCAGTACTAAGCTCATCGGAATCACTGCTCGGTCCCACGCTTAGTAAATGCCACCACCGGCAATGAGACTCACACGAACACACCCTCAAATATTCTGCTCAAAATCACACAGCAAATCTCAAACAAAAGGCGCAAATATGACACAGCAAGGTGCTGACTTCAAGGGTGTACTTCGGACCAAGGGTTCTACAACAGTGATCCTATTTCAAATCAAGCAATAGTTGCATATTGACATTGTTACAATAATGAACTCAATACGAACACACTCCTTCGTATATTCTGTCAAAATAACAGCAAATCAAAGCAAAGGCGTAAAGCAGTACAGCAAGGTGACTTCGGACCAAGGGGCTCTACAACAGTGGACCCAATTTTAAATCGCGAGCTGCATATTGATTGTTGAAAATAAGCTCCACAATATTATGGTTTCATCAGATGCGCCGTGAAGCGCTCTACTTCCACATTAGGTTTAACGTACAGAACGAGAGTAAAATCGATTGTTCGCGGTCGATAAATTCGATTGCAACCGAAACCATAATATTCTTATCGAGACGGAACTACCATCGCGCCAGTTGGGAGAGGTTCCGAAAACACGTTGACGACAACATCGACTTCAACATGCACCTTGAGTCGGTTGATGACATCGAACGACAGCTGCAGAACATCGAGCAAGCGATCTCCTAGGCCCGGCAGCTACGTGTACCGGTGATTGATCAGGTGAGCAACTCTGTACCCATTGATAGACCCACTAAAGAACTGATACAATTGCGCAACGCCATTCGAAAGGCAATACCAGCGAACTGGTTTGCCATCGCTAAAAAGTCACTGTAATCGAGTGACGAAAATGATCAAGGCCAGAATGGTGGACCTTATGAATAACAATTTTGCCGACAAGATCCGCTCTCTCCCAGATTGCTGTAAAGCCGTTCTGAAATTAACAAAAATTAAAAAAACTAAACCAAGACCCATTCTACCGCTGATCCCACTGAGACAACAATGAGTTCTAAGGATCGCTTAGTGTGAGTGATTGCTGTAAAGTGAATTCAAAACTTGAAAAATTTCGAAGTATACCGTACACAGCCACGTAAACATAGAAAGGGGCTGCACAAAACATTTCTGCTTATATCGAATTCGCTTATTTTCGTGGTTGGAACCGGTTCCAATCCAATGCAAACCCGAACTCAGTGTCAGTGCGAACCTCAAACTGAGTAAGATTTCAAACACGAACATTCTGACGTTTGTTAAACTAGACACAGATAGACTCAATCTTGATATCCGATCCAGTTTAGCACTGAATAACAAACGAATTCGCTATTAAGTACGCAACTATACTGACCGATGAAGGATTGAAAAGTTGATTTCTACTACGTCTCGATTTCAGCTATGCATGTTTTTGTCTTATTTCGAGAACATAAAACAAACGGCATCCGATAAAAATGCGTTTTAGGCTCTGCGGGAGTCCCGTGTAAATTCAATCATACCAGGAAATTTCTTAGCAAAACGTATTCAACCTAAACCCACTGTCTCGACATCTATCGGTTCTTATTTCGATAAATAATTAAGCCCGTCCGCAAATTGTTTAGGTCCTATAAGCAAGTAAAGATTTGAAAAACAACAAATAACGATTCCGCACCGACCGACTCCCGCTTCGTTGTTCGTCCGGTTTACTTTTTCGTCCGGCACGTAATCCTCATCGTCGTCGTCATCGTCGTCCGAGTCCAGCTCGAGGTCTTCAATGTTCTGGAACAGGGACTCGTCGATCCGTACATTCTCGATCGGTTCGCCGGCATCGATCAGGAACTTGAGATCCGACTCGTTGAGAGTGTTGTCCTGCAGGAACAGCTCCTTACCGGTAAGCTTCGGTGTTAGGCCCAAAAACTTTTCCTTCTTTTCCGTGATACCCGTATCCCGTTCGAAATTGGTTTTCCACACCATAAACGATTCTACAGTGACACGGGTACCTTCGAACTTTTTCCGTTCCTCTTCGTCCAACAATCGTTTCGCTTCCAGTTTTCATTCTCTGCTTCGTTCTTCTAGTTCATCGTACTTGCAGTTAAGCCACTCTTGCGCCGAACTTACCAGCGAGAATATCATTTCGATACCGAGGTTTTCCTGAATCTGAAAGAACTCAAGAAATGTAAACATTCCAGCAAATACTCAAAGTAATCGAAAATAATACCGTTTCTTGAATGTGCTCCAAAAGCCTCTTGCTCATACCCATCACGAAAGTTTTCCGGATCTTCAACCTCCACCAGCGGCGTGTCGTGTCCGGATACTTTTCTGTATAGGAAAACACCAACTTGCACGACAATCCTTCCGTCTCGACCTCCGGATCGTATTCAGTGGTGGCAATGGGCAGTTTGAATCGATGTAGCGGTTCCGAAACTAGAGCACTCCAGTTCGCCACAGTAGATCGAGTCCAGCGCTTCGATTTCGTTGCACTGATCCTCCCGATGATTACGCTCCATGCTTCACGATTTTCGTTTCTAGACACTATTGGCAGTAAACGGACAAATGAAAACTACGAAGGAACGAATATTTTACGAATGAACTAGGAATCGATTTCAGCTCGAAAAGACATGCGGAATCCGTGTCCTGTTTGGGTTAATTCCGGCTCCCGGAATGTACTTATATTCCAAAACGCGCAGACAATTTGTAAACACATCCGCACGGGTATCAGAAAGCGGTGACAGATTTGTCAAAACTTACACAAGAATGAGATCCCGAGCAAAAACGAGGAAATACTGAAGGGGTTTCACCCAGGTGGTCGAAGCATACATAAATTGGTGAATTCAAATGATGTTATTAATATTAATGTTAACTATAAATCTGTGCTATAAATATGATTAACAAAAATGAAATCTCAGCTTTGAGTCATTTCACGAGACTGCTGCATTAAAAAGTACCGGTAATCGCTCAAAAGTGCACATATTCTGAGAAAAAAGATTGGTAAACGCAAACATATATTCTAGTTTCAATTAACCGAATTTCACGCTGAGTTGAGCACAAACATCATATAAGTTTGATTTGACCACCTGGGTGATTAAAGCCAACTTAAAATTTTGAGTTATAGTTTCGGGAATTAAGCAGTTAAGTTCAACTGACATCCATTTGCATTTAATATTATGTTGGTTGTTCAAGTATGACTGCTACGAGAACAAACCGATTTGTTAGTTGGTTTTACCAACGTTTATGGTTTGTTTCAATCAAATTTGAGTATGTTTTAAACTGATTTGCTGTTTGAAAACAAACGTTCGAAACGGTGGCAACAACAAACATTTCCGTACACCTACATTTCTCTTGTAATAATTTCAATCATATTTATTTAAACAGAAGGCCAACAAACATTGGAAAAGCGCAAATTTACATTTATAGACCTCTCTCAGTTTAAAAGAAATCTAAAAATGTTAATGCGAGCCTTTATACTATTTTCAGGTTTTCATTAAATTCATTACATAAAATTTTCACCAACGTTGAAAACTTTCGTGAATAGAGCATGCAGCGGGACCGGACAGAAACGGAATAACCCAAACAAATAGTTTGTTTCAATCTAAACTTTTAGTTGTTTTTTCTCCAAACAATATATCAGTTTGATTAAACCTCGGATTTAACCGCCGTTTTGGTTGAATCAATCTAAAATTTTCATTTGTTTCCCTGAATCACCCAGGGGGACTCTATCTCAGATGCAGGATTTTTTTGTTTTGCTTTTGTGCGATGTGCACACGCTTAGTAGATAGAAAGAAAATTTTAAAGATTTTGATGAAGATTTTAAAGATTTACTGCAAAAACATGCAGCACGATGCAAGTGGATGGATTAAGATTCACAAGCTGAAACTAGATTTTTTAAATATTTATTTGCTAGCGTGGGATTTTTCGATCATCTTGAATCTTGATTTAGATGTGTCGCACCCCCAGGAATCAACTTAATCTGTGTTTTGGTAATAATAAACCTCTTGCAAGGTAAAAACAAATAATATGTTAGTTTAGAGCAACCATAATTTGTGTTGTTTTGTGGTAATATCTTTAGGTAGAAACAACCATCCTGCTTGTTTGTTTCAAAACAGAATCGTTTAAAACAACAAACTGGATTTTTTAAAACAACGTTTTTTTTAGTTTGGATTTCAACAAACAAGTTTGTTGTTTCAAACGAGACTGTTTTTACTCCGTTTTCCTAAATTATGCGTAAACCCAGATTAATTAATACCGAGTAACAAAAATTCAAAATCATTTTCCAAGAGCGCCATCCACGATGTTTAACCTCACTTTTGCATTATGTGCCTGGATTCCTCCGCAACATAAATATTTTTACTTGGAAAAAATTGGCGACCAGGTTGCTTCAGTGATGATAAATCTATTGAATTTTGGCTTCTATATTGTCGTATGTTGGATAATTAATTTTATTCAAATGTTTGTAAAATTTACGTTTTCCGACAATTTGGGTATTTTCAACAATAGCTAATATTAGGTCAAATAAATGCCTAATTTTAGGTACTCCCATCTCAGCTTGATAGGTTTGACTTAAGAACGATGCTTTGGAATTCCATAAGCCTAACTTATGAATTTATTTCGATTCACAAAAAGTTGTTATTGTACGCCTTCAAGCTTTCTTGCTTACAAGTGTTCCTATTACCAAGTTATCTCAAGCAGGGTTGCAATTTCTCTGGGGAGAATCACCCGGGTGCACTTTTTTAGCCCTCTTTGGTGAACCTCACTCAGTCTCTACGGAGATTTTTCCTGACACCACAGTAGAGATTGTTCGACACAGCACGGGAGAGCGAGAGAATTGGCAGTTCGCTGCCTGAGCGTTCATACACCTCACCGCAGTGTGAACGACGAAGAGTGAAAGAGCGAAAAAGGACTACACTCACACTAACGTGGAGTGAGAACCTTGATTCAAAAAATTAAGAAAAATCGCTGAAGAAAAACGAGGAACAAGAAAGTACAGTCTGAAGTTTTTTTTAGTGTCTCCGGTTCCTTTTTGTACTTTCAGAATATCATAGATGAACATTACGAGATTATGGGCCGCAGATAGTCCTAGTCGGTAAAAGCACGGAATTACCAATCCAGAAGAGGCGGGTTCGATTCACAGTCACAGTCGACATAAATAAATATCGACTTCCTGGGCATAAAAGTATCATTGTGCTTGCCACAAAATATACAAATTCATGCATAGGTGGTGATTGGCTCCGAAAGCTTAATAACTGTGCAAGTGCATCTAGAACATTGGGTTGGTGAGAGCCTGACAATCAGCTAATTGCGATAAGCAATATGCTTGGATACGCCGAAAAGAAGACGAAGAACATTAAGAAATCAGTAAAATTGTAAAAATGTTCAAATTCAACTGTTGCGGTATAAAACTAGCAATAAATATTTTCACCAGGGTGACTCTCCCCGGTGAAATAATTCTGCTCTCTTGCGGTGCTCCTCGGAGATCACTCACACGCTCCGGCCTGTTTGTGTGGTGAGGGTGCAAACGACAGACACTTTGGTGTCACTCAACTTGTGGTGTCTAGCAGAGAGTGGAAACGAAACAAAAATCTCTCGGGTGAGTTTGCGTTTGCCAATCTCCGGAGTACCTTTTCACTAAGCACCCTGCTAGCACCGAGGAGAATTGCAACTCTGATCTCAAGGTTGAAAGTTCGAATCCAGGTTGCTTCATATTTTAATTTTTTCAACATCATTATATATCATAAGGCAAATTTATGTAATTCATACTAATTTCTTGTGGCATATGATCATAATGCAATCTTATGAAAATCGAAAGTTTATTTCACTGAGTGTAGTGAAATGAATGGTTGATACCAGGGGCCTGATAGTAATTTTCCTGTACACAGAGAGGAATTTGATAGTCAATTTTACCATTATTGGGGGTTAGGATGACTATTGCAGCATAGTGATTTTGAACCGACTATGATCATGGTCAAAAATACCATTAAAAATAGTTGATCCAACATTTGCCATAATATCGGAATAGTCCTTGCTACCATGATGATAGTCAAGAATGCCATGAGGCACGTGGTGAATTCGTCCATTTTCATGGTTGTTGCCAACCGTATATGCAGCCAGTCACCTTGACCATGATTTAATTGTCGGTATAACGATAGAATTCTTCTCAGAGTAGCCAACATCTCCAGCCAGCGTTGCCAGGTGAATTTATACAGTATCGGTATTGCTTATTAAAAAATATCGGTATTTATCGGTATAAAGTAAAATTCAGTTTTTTTTCAAGTGAGCTGTAGTTTAATTTTGGTATAAGATTACAATATATTTTGGCGATCATTTTTCTTCTATTTTAAATTTTTTTATGAACAAAGTATGTAAACAATGTATGTAAACATAAAAAATAAAATAAAAAATGCATTAGCCATTTTTTTTATTTTTACCATCTCGAGGTTGAATATGTATACTTTGAATAAATATACTTTACAATATATATTGTTTAGAATACACACTTCTTAAGATGTTATTAAGATAACAAAATATCATGTATAGTGTTTGAGAATCTGGTAGTGACATCCCTACTCCCGAATTCCATCAGCGCACCTACCAAAAAGGTAAAACCTTGCACCAAAGCATCAGAGCAAACCATTACAGCAAAAGCATTCGCTTTTTTTCCTTTGTTATTCATTCATTCAGTAAGGTTAGAGCAATAAACACGTTTATACAAGTTTCGTCCGTTTATTTTATGTTTCGCCGGTAGAAAGTTCCGCTCATCCGTAATACGTGTTCCCGGGTTTCAATTTCGCTGTCCAAGTTCCATTCGGCCTTTCGTTTTCGAATCTCGATCATATAGCGATAAGGTTTTTGAGCCAACTCCCGTTGTGCTAAGCACCTCGCTAAGCACATTCCTTATTTTTTTTTAAATCGATTTTAACACAAAAACGGATTAATTCTAGTGTATACCGCTTCCAATTTTATACACTTTTCCATACATACTACTGGATTTGTTAGTCACGAAAAGCTAAGATATGATCGATTATTCAACACTGCTTCTTGAGCGCATAGTGTATTTGATATTTTTGATTTTTTTTGCTTGATAGAACAAAAATAAGTCACTACGATGAAGTAGCGTTCTACTCTATCAATAAACTGATAATTTCTTTTGAAAATTCCATATTAAAAAGCATAAATGTATAAAGTACTGTAGCTTGTTAATATAGGACTGATGAGTTTATTTTGCTTAAAATTACAACCTGTCTTCATTTGTTAACGCATTTAATATCATAATTAAACTCGATAGTTTTATCACAGACACACAACCATAACACTCCAAATTTGTTCAGCGTACGTGCATTTAAGACTAATTCAAATGTTTCTCGCGTTGAGTCTCGAACGGGTGAACTGTATATAGCGATTTCTCTTCTTTGATCCGAAAATAATTGATAACTACAGGTAAACGAGTTGGCATATCCGTTGCGATAAAGGATAACTCCGTCTTGCAGGTTAAATACTGAAACTTGCTCTGACTACCCGCATAATCACAAACCATTCCTGGACCATTTCCCTTATTGTTGACGACCGTTTCCGTTATTGTTACGACATTGACCCTTATAGTTGATAACTATAAACTAACAATCTCCTCATCCTAGTTTATAACAATATGTCAGATGGTAAAAGGCCAAAAACAATATACTGAATAGGCGGTTAAGTTAAGTTACCATAAAATGGCAATTCACGAACAAAATTGTTGCTGTACCCTATGCCAAATAGTTGGTATATAATCCAGACCGAGTGCAGACAATAAAAAACTTTTCAATGACAATGCTGGCAAACATTGTACTATATATTGTCAATGTAGAGGTTGATATGTAGTGAAAAACGAGGATTAAACTGTTAGAATAACAATAATAACATAAAAATGTGATAATATGCCTTGCATTCGAAATATAGTTTGACTCTACGGCAAATCGTTTTTCGTTTATGCGGGTAAGATATTAGCCAAATATCGGCTTAGAAGAAAATTGATCAATTAATTCACCTCCGTTTGCAGAACTCAAAATCGATGTTTGATAGTTGGCATTTAATTCCCTTGCGTTATCTGTTGGTTTTATTAAATGATACGAAAATAGATGCCATTGGCTAAAGGATAATGTTGAAACTTAACACTAATGAAATGTTATGTGTAACTGAATGAGCTGGATGTCATCGCTATTTACTTTTTTTTTTCTTTTAAAGCTTTTCTATTCCTTTATTTTATTTTTATATTTTTTCAAATCTGGTGCAGTTTTAATTGATAAAATATTTTCTGAAAAAAAAATTAATTATGGGTAAGATATCTAAAAAAAATTCGCTGATAAATAATAAACCAAATATAATGTTGAAATAACTTTCATAAAAAATCGGTATTAATCGGTATAAAAAGTTGGAAATCGGTATTTTCAAAGCCCTTGTCGGTATATCGGTATACCTGGCAACGCTGGCGTGTAGGCCCTCCAATGCCTTCCCCGTTCCGCTTCCGGCATCACTGCGTTCGAGCCTTTACTTTCGGAAAAATATTCCGCTCGATTATTCTGTTAGTGAAGGTGACATTTTGTTCCATGTGGTTTCAATTGTCAAAATTCCGCATGGTAATATTGAACAAAATTCCGTAACCGCACTAGTTTTACTAGTTGAAGTCGATACTGGCCTTTAGTTGATAAGGCATTGAAAAATTGGATCCGAATCTACATGATTTTTAAAAACTGTTTGGTAAGTAATTTATACGATTTCCTTTAAATCCGAATATTTGTGTTTCTCCTTGTATTCCTGCGCGCATTGATTATTTACAAAAAAAATCAACCGGTAACCCTGGTTTCGATCTTTCGAAAAAAAAACATACTCTTCGACTTCAGTGCCGGATACCCATTGTACTGGTTAGCAGTCAAAACAGCGATAACAACAACAACCATCGAAAACAGCGTTTTGTATCATTCTTCACCTGGCTAAATGATAAAAAATCTTTTAATATTATGTCGTAAAGTCTACTGTTTCAAATTTATAGCGTGCGTGCTTTATCTGTAAAGACGTAGGAGATTAAATCAGCTCACCCGAACATTGTACTTGCGCGCTTCGATTAGGGCTTATACGTTTAGAAAGCAGGAAACAACAATGACCAGCTACACCCCCACAATGGAAATACGGCAGGTGCAGTTTGAACTAGACGAATTGGTCGGTGTGCTGGAAGATGATTGGCGCAAATTGTTCTACCTCATCCCTAAACGAATCGCAGACATCGAACGACCAGACGGTGCCTATCCACAAAAGTACAACGGCAGTCAGGAAAGGTGAGTCATGTTATGTCACGAAGATAACTCTGTCTGCGAGCCTCCGTTGATGACGTTGGAAATTCCAAACGTAACCATTATGTGGACTATGAACAATGAATCACCATCAACATAGTGGATCCAACTAAACCGTTTGTATTTTCAGTGAACTGGATGAGTATGGCAGAGCACAGAACATTCGCCGGGCCCGTCTGCTTCTGGATGAGTGGGGTACATCAGGCCGGAAGGAGGAACGACCCACTCTAGGTCACTTATATACTCTAGTCCTCAAAGGCGGTATGTACCGAGCAGCCGATCACATAGCAAAACTTTTAGGGATCCCTAAACCCGAACGACCTCAACTCGGTCCAGCCGCACCAATCGATTTACACCTAGAAATTAATCGGATAGTCCAAGAGGAGTTGGACGCGCTATCCTATCCGAATTCAACGGCTTTGCAAAATGGGAATGTATCCATGACTGCAGCCAATAACCTGGACTATACATTACCAACAAAACGGGATGATGTTGTAAACCCACCTTTGGCTGTTCCAGACTCCATCATCGAAGGATCGTTACCGGTTTTCTCGAGAAGTGATAATAATGACGTGTCTCTTGGAGCTATGCCCATGATTAGTGATTTGTTGAGACCTGGACCTCAGGAAATACAAGCAGGCCCTTCTGGCGTTAACGGGATTCCAATGCTATCGATTCTAGGCAACACCCTCTCTTCTACTTCGGATAGTGCAAGCGATAGCAGTAGTTCTAGCTCAATCAATAGTGAACCTTCCTCTAGAATGTTGTCAGCCATGCTACCAACGATCCACGAGGCTGTAGAATTACCAAATCTTTCGATATTGGGAAGCCCTGGGCCCTGCGAAGAGGCAGCTGTCGGGTAGTTAAGCTGTTTGTGTTTCTAGTTTTCTATTTTAACAAACTGTTCGATTTCAGAATGCCTGCCATTTCAGCCCTGCTGAACGACTTATCGGTTTCATCAAGCACCGTCAATGACCAATCGGAAGTGCTTACTAGTAATGAATCGAGTTCTTCGTGATTCAAGCGAACAAATGGATAGCAAAAGCGAGGTCGAACATCGCGTCAACAAATTTGATGCTGTTTTCTTCAACGCCCATCGCCCCTCCTCGTTCCTTGATCAACTTTCCGTACGACACGCTGAAGTCCGCGACTGCAGATTTTGATAATCGCCAATTTATGAACCGGAACCTTTCTCAACCGGATGGACGAATATTGGGCACTGGTGGATTCGGCGAGGTATTTCTTGCCTTGAATCTTACCTCGGATATTTCGCTGGCAGCAGTGAAGCGCTTATTCCCGAAAAATTATAAATATAGGGAGAAGTTTGATAGGGAACGAGAGATTCTTTCCAAGTATAACCATCCGAACATAGTGACACTGTTTGGTTTCTCGGAAGATGGTATACTCTGTTTAGTCTATGAATACCTCCCTGATGGTACCCTGGGAGGAGCTCTGGAAAGAAGTAGACGAAGTCAACTGTTGCTGCCGGTTGCTAAACGGCTTGGTTATCTTACGGGAATTGTAGCCGCTATTGAATACCTACATAGTCCGTTGGTGCAAGTTGTTCATCGGGACGTAACGTTGGCCAACATCCTGCTGCATGGAGACATAGCCAAGTTGTGCGACTTTGGACTAGTGAAGCGAATTAACAGCATGACGGCGACTGAAGTGATGGGAACGGGGCCGTACATTTCCCCGGAAGCCATGCGAGGCATGGTAACGCCGGCCCTGGATGTTTACTCCTATGGTGTCGTGCTAGCTGAAGTTGTAACCGGAGAAGAAGTGCTATCCGAGATGATACCGGAAGGCGAGGGTGACCTAATAGAACGTGTTACTGCTAGGGGAGCTGATTACGAAGCTTTGCTCGATCGTAGGATACCGGAAGAGGAGTTGCGCGGCTGGTTGACTAGCGGTCGGAAATTGTTGGAACTGTCGAATTGGTGTTTACGGGAGAGATTTAAGCGGCCTACCGCATCAGCTGTGCGGGAAACTGTTCTCCGGGTAGTGCGGGAGGTGATGTCGCAGTGAGCTGGGCATTTAGGTGGAGATTTTTTAAATGTGCCTCGTAGATGATTATTATATTTCAATTAAACGTTCAAAACGTCATTGAGATGTTGTCTGTTATTTTTTACTCAGAAGAAGCTCATTATATCTCTAAGCCAATTAACTTTTTACTCTCAGCTAATCTGATAAGATTAAGAATGCCAAGTTGGATTTTGATCAACCCTTCTGATTTATTCCTGGGACACGGTGCATTGGCTTGGTGAAACAACACTTTCTTCTTCTTGAAATGCGGCCGTTTTTTCGAACGCTCCAATAACGCTATATAAGGCCTGTACTCGAAAAAAAATGCACCATTTTTATCCGTGTGTAACTTTTTTGTCCGTGGGTAAAAATTGATGAAAATCTGGGTATAACTAGTTTTGAGTGAATTGTTTAGTGGAGTGCGAAATTTCATAATAATCGATTCAGTGGTTATTGAGATGTCATCGAAGAAAATCGCCCGAGAATTTTGCGCGCCGTCATGGAAAATCAGACTGCGACCATGAGATGGATCGGAAGACAACTGAGAATCACCCATACAACTGTGTCACGGGTGGTAAAATCGTTTAAGGAGTCTCAGGCGACCGAGCTGCGGGCTGGAAGCTGACCCTGTGAAGTCCCGGAAGGTGTTGGATTATTTCAAGTGTAATCCGAACCTTTCGACTCGCGACGCGGCTCTGAAGGCAAAGTGTTCCGCCTGGTTCGTTCAGCAAACCATGAAACGAGCTGGGCTTCGTGTATTCAAGGTCCGCAAAACACCGAACCGACGTGATCAACAAAACACGGCGGCCAAATCCCGCGCAAGGAAGATGTATCGAGAGTGGTTAACGAATCCGATGTGTGTGGTTATGGATGACGAAACCTACATCAAGGCAAACGCAAAGATACCGGGGCTGGAGTTCTACATAGCCAAATCACGGTTTGATGTTCCGGAAGACATAAAGAAGAAGAAAGTGGACAAATTTGCCAATCAAATAGTTGCTCTGACAGGCCATATGCCGATGCGGTAAACTGAGTAAAGCGTACATCACAACGGGTACCATCATCAGCGAAATTTACCGCCCTGAGTGCGTCCAGAAGCGTCTGTTGCCCTTCCTGCGGTCCCACGGAGGCGAGACATTATTTTGGCCGGACCTGGCATCATGCCATTACGCGCGATCGATGTTGCATTGGTACAGAGACAATAACGTTGTTTTTGTACCAAAAACCGCCAACCCCCCTAATTCACCAGAGATTCGTCCGGTGGAAAGATTTTGGGCCATAATGAAGGCCAAAGTTCAAAAATCGTCCAAGTTGTTTAAGAACGAGCTGCAGTTGAAGAAACAATGGATGAAAGTGACCAAAAAGGTCGGCTCCACCATTGCACAAAATGTATTGAGGGGTCTTAAGGGAAAGATGCGAGCTTTCAGCGATGGAAGAGAAATTGAATAAAGTAATTATGACGAAACATGATCCATATGTATGAGTTTATTTCCTGAAAGTTTCAAGAAAATCCGGCTTGAATTAAATTTTTGGCGTACACTTTTGTCTGGTGCATTTTTTTTCGAGTACAGGCCTTAATAGTTGCTGTTGATGGTTTTTCCCTTTTCAAGATAGTCGCTGAAATTTTTTCCATGTGCATCTCAAAATACAAACGCCACAACCTTGCCAGCCGACTGTTGCGTCTTTCCACGCTTTGAATTGCGTCACATGCAGTCCACTCCGCTGACTGTCGGTTGGACTCTGGAGGGTAGTGATGGAGCCATGTTTCATCTATTGTCACAAATCGACGCAAAAGTTCGGCGTTATTGCAGTTTTAGATCGATTGTGAGCTCATTTGGCACCCACTTTGCGCAAAGAGCTTTTGCATGACCAGATATTCCTGATTTATGTGATGTACACGTTTCATTGATATCTCCAGAGTTTCAGCTATCTCGCTCAACTTTTGGGCGTCCATTGAGTTGTATATCGTCTGTGTCTGTACCACCCCGTTTAAATGTTCGAAACCAATATATTGTATTTGAATTTGCTGGCGTAGAGTCCGGGTATTATGGTTTCAGTTGAAAACCGAATTTATCAACTAGCGACAATCGATTTTACTCTTGTTCTGTACGGAATGCCTAATGTCCGACATTAATTACAAAGAATGGATCGACAGTAAAATCGATTGTCGCTAATCGATAAATTCGGTTTTCAACTGAAACTATAATAACATCGAGAGGCTCGTAAAAACTTTTGAGAACAGCACACACTTGTTGAAAGTATTATAAATACGCTTTGAGTACGGCGAATTATACTTTGAGTATATCAGAATACCTACTAGAGACTTTACATCCACATCAATTATAATTAAACTGTTCTCTACCTTGGGTGCTAAGGAAAATATTTCTATTACAATTTGAATACTTTAAGTACAGTTAAATATATTTTGAGTACAGTAGAGTAATTTAAAAACTTTTAAGTACTAATTGATTATTTTTTTCATAAAGAACAGACATCTAAACTAGAATATATTTTACAAAAAAAAACTTGTGTAATGCCTTGTTCAGACTACAGGCTTGTAACATAATACAAGGGGGTTTTGAAAAGTATCTACAAGGAAAATGTCATCAAGATAGCCTTGTATTATGTTACAACGCTGTAGTACACTGAAAATAAATCAATAATTTTTATTATTAAAATCTGCACTTAAATCGGTCAATTTTTGCTTCGAATTGAAATCATGTGAGCCAGTATGATTTTCATTTGCCGCACATAATTTTTAACACCCGTCACTTAATACACAGGTTTGTTTCCAATGAGATTGATATGGTCCGCACATAATTTTCAATGGAGCGAGAAATCTCATTCAAGTGTGTTTTCACTTTGCCCAATTCTATCCATCTTCGCACTTAAAACGAAATAAATAACCGGGCGCGAAAAGCAATCAGCTGCTTTGCCGAGGTAGAAGAAAAAAAACTGCAAAATTGAGAAGCAAAAGAAGTTTACCCTGTGGTGGTTGAGATACTTGGTTTGCCAGCGGAATTCATTGAATTTTTCGAAGGTAATAAATTACTATAGATGTTCTTCTTTGCCATGCTAACAGTGTTTATTTTGAATATTTCAGAATCTGCCGAGCATTTTTTTCATCCCCGCAGAAGAGCTGCTGAACGCGATAAAATGTAATTCTATGTAACCGCGTGATACTATGTAAGTGAAACAAATAGTGTTATTTTATATAAGTAAAACAAAAAAATATTTTATATTTTGGATAAATAAAACCTCTTTAATTCACACATTTTTTTTATTACATGAAAAGATACAAAAATCCAATACTAACCTTTATATGAAAAATAAAATCCATGTACCTTTGCACATAAAACGTATTAAAAAACTCATTTGAATTTTGCTAGGACAAGTTAATGTAATCCATTTACACTATAATTAATATCTATTCAGCTGTTGCACTTAAAGACTATATTTATTGCACATATCTTTAATTACTCTATGGGTCATGAAAAGTATTTGACCACATTTAATAAAAACTATGTGCAGCACCAATACAGAGCAATAACTTTGCCCTTTGCCCAAATCTATAAGTGATTGCACTTAAATATAAGGTGCATTGTTTTTTGAGTGTATTAGGCTAATACCTGGTACAGACATACAACGTACAGCGTTGTACTCCTTTAGTCTAGTACGTGTTTCTCTGTACTGGATTAAAGTATTTGACAGTTTGTACAACGGTCAGCGTTGTATGTCTGTCCCAGGCATAAGTGACCTTGAACGCACGCACACTACAGCGCCATTTAAAACAAAGGAGTGCAAGTAAGAAGGAAAATCTTCTGGAGGAAAACAAACCATAATTCCTCTGCATGTGCTAGAAAGGGAAAGGTGATTAAACGTCAAAAAGCCTAATGAACAAAGCATAAGGATTCCAATTAAAATACGTTAAAACACTACTGCCATCTCTCGGGATGTTGCGCACCCATGTTTGTTTATTTCTCGCACTGTTTTACGCACGACCAATGAACATTACTCATATTTGCACTCATTTGTTAGTCAAAGAGGGGTACCCCTTCTCCTCCCTTGCCTATCACGCACTGGGGTAGCTTGGTAGAAAATTGTGTTCTTGATCACAAGCCGCCTTTAAAAATGCCCTCTGCTCAATTTCAACTGCTTCTAATTAATTTCACATCCTGCCGTGCTCTAGCGAACCTATCAATACTTTCTCTTCCCATCTTTGGTTCTAGCAGAAATTGCTGCCCATTCCTAGGGTTTCATATTGATAAGAAGGATATTTCCATTTTCAAAAAGTTTGATATTTTTGTTGGAAACATGCTATCAATTTACTTAAAAGAATTCTTATGTTGAAGTTGAACTTTGATATTTTAGATTTTAATTTGACGAAACTTGTTTGGATACATGTTTCAGGTACTACCCAAGTCACCACAAGCATTATATTATTGCATTTATTCAACCCAAAATCAACATCGGTAATGCGGGATCGCATCAATTCAACAGTTGTCAAGCAGTAAAGCGTTAGATAAGCTTGAAAATGTAGTGATGCATTACCAATGCAATAATGTTACTTTAGCAATGTCTTATGACATTACAAAAGATATAGCATTAGTTCGATCTTAGTGGGGCCCTTTTCTGCTTTAATTCAACTTCAATGATGCACTAGACGTAATACATATGCCCTATATATGCACGCTATTACAGCCTCGTGGTTTCTTGGGTACCCAAGTAAACACAAGCATTAACGTATTACAGTAATTCAACTGTAATTAAGCAAACGTAATGCATCACTGCCTTTTTTCAGCAATATGCGTGCAATAATGCTTTAAATGCACATTATGAATGCAGTGAAGCATTGCCTTATTTTAGCAATTTAACATGCATTAATGGCTGATATATAGTCACTAATAAATGCCTCATTGCATTATCTTACTAAATGCTTCATTGCAACAAATACGACAATACTTTATTGCATTATATACACCATTACCAATGTTTACAATTATGTCCACTATTTTATACAGAGCTGGAAAAAATGGCGAATCAGATTGGTCGAATCTCTTCATCGAAATTTGTTCACATTAGTTTATAGCCGCTTAGTTTATAGAAGAGATTTTATTCTGTTTATCAGTTCTAAATGTATTTATGTGTTTCTCTATTCTTTTAGATTACATTACCAATATATTCAAATGTCGAGAGTTGTTCTTTTGTTCAATAATAACAAGGATTTACATGGGAAATATCTTTTATTCAAATCCATCACACGTAGCGATCTGTATCGCGCAAGATCCAAATTAACAATGGCGTTCGAGAGAATGATAGGTAGGTGTGTTTGTGTCGAGAGTGAATAACATAAAATAGTAGTAGGTTGTTCTTCAATTGAGGGGCGCATCAAAGTAATATAGAACATCTTCTCGTTTCTTTAAAAAGCTTCAAAAATCTAGAGTTGATAATCATTCAGTCTCGCCGGAACACGGATGGCTCTCTTTGGTCGGCCTGATGACGATGGTGTAATGTGACGAGACCGATTTGCAACTGTAGTGGGTGGTGTAGCCGGAGCTTGTGTAAACAAGGCAGGCATCGTCTCATTCCTCTCATTCGTGTTATTGTTTGCGTTGCGCTCTTTCTGACATGTAGCAGGAATACAATCATCTATCGGGTTGGCATCAGATACCGAATTATTCGTTGGTGTTGAATTTGACCGTAGCTCCTGGTTTGTAATCGGAACCACCGATGCTGAGCGGATTGGCGGCGTTTCGGGATCCTTACGTGGCTTGAGATGAACCAACGATCGACGGTAATCCACACCATCCACATTCACAACGTAGGACCGATCATTGAGGCGACTTGAGACGATTCCTGGAGTCCATAGCTTCGTTGTATCGGGCCTCAACTGGATATGAACTGGTGAACCTACCCGCAACTCAGGTAGCTGTTTTGCTTTCTTATCGTAGTAGAATTTGGCTTTCTTACGATTCATTTCGATTGCAGTTGGAACCTCTTCCACCACCCTTGGACGCAGACGATCAACTGCTGCTGGCACACCACACCGGGTGGAACGGGAGAAGAGTCGAGCGTTTGGACTAGAACCAATCTTGTTCGGAATATTACGCCAATGCAACAAGGCGTACCAATAATCCGTTCCACTTTCCTGTGCCTTCTTCAGCAGATGCTTGGCCACCTTCACGGCAGCCTCCGCTTTACCGTTGGCCTGTTGATGATATGGTGCAGACGTAACAAGCTCGAAATCCCATTCGGAAGCAAATTTTGTCATCTTCTGGTTAACAAAATTAGTGCCGTTGTCGCAGACGACGCGTTGTGGAACACCATGACGAGCGAAATTCTGCCTACATGCGATGATAACGGATTCTGGAGTGAGGTCCTTCAAGATGTCTAATTCGAAGAAATCGGAGTAGTGATCGATAGTTATCAGGAAACTGCGTTTGGTTCCACGATACTCCGCAAAGAAAACATCCATCGAAGCGAGCTGAAACGGATAAACGGGAATTTCATGGCTTTGCATAGGCGGATTCGATTGCGATGCGGCGAACTTTGCACAAATACCACACTGCAAAACGACATCCTTGATCTGTGAGTTCATGATGGGCCAGAACAGATTTGCTCGTGCCAGCTTCAAGGTTGCCTCTATCCCGTTATGACTCGCATGACAACTTCCAATCAGACTTCTTCGAAGAACATGTGGCACAAGTATACGGTCGTTACGAAAAATCAGGCCGTCTTGCGTGGAAAGTTCATGGCGATAGTTGAAATACACTCTAGCACTATCGGAAACACGGTTAGCGGACTCCGGCCAACCGTTTTGAATATAGTTCAGCACCAACTGCATCAAAGGATCTTGTTCTGTTTGTTCGATAATTTCACTTATTCTACTGTCCGAAATTCGCAAAAAAGCGCTCAACTTCACCTTTTCCACATCTTTTAGCACTTTATATATATTCTTCTTCTTGTACTCCTCAGGTTCTGCCGCAGCAAGGCATGCACGGGACAATGCATCTGCTACTACGTTATCCTTACCCGTTACAAATTCCACAGAAAGGTTATATCGCTGGAGATTCAACAGCATATGCTGCAACCGACGAGGTGCTAATAGCAGTGGTTTACGGAAAATGGCAATTAATGGCTTGTGATCCGTCCTGACCGTCGCTCTGGGATTACCGACAATCAACTGGTCAAAGCGTATGCAGGCGAAGAGAATTGCCAACAGCTCCTTTTCAATCTGGGCGTAATTTCTTTCCGTGGATGTGAGGGTTCTGGATGCATAGCCAATAACTCCATCCTGTTGAAAAATTGCCACGCCAAGCCCAGTGCTGCTAGCATCACATTCAATTACCAATGGTTGCTTGACGTCATAATAACGAAGAGTGTTGAAGTCAGCCACCATCGATTTAACTTTTTCGAATTCAGCTTGCTCCACCGATGTCCACTGCCAAGGGACGGATTCCGAAATCAGTCTTCGC
Source organism: Aedes japonicus (assembly GCA_034211315.2). Taxonomy (NCBI): domain Eukaryota; kingdom Metazoa; phylum Arthropoda; class Insecta; order Diptera; family Culicidae; genus Aedes; species Aedes japonicus. Next base: position 24,725 of record JASCZW010011923.1, read on the forward strand.
AGATTGTTCATGTTGACGCTGAGATTTTGGATAAATCGGCTAAGGTAGTTCACCATGCCAATAAATCGATGAACCTCTTTCCGACTTACCGGTGTTGGATAACTGCGGATAGCAATAACCTTGTCTTCATCGGGTTTAAGGCCTTGATCCGTTAGCACATGACCGTAGAACTTAACTGATCGCTCACACAGTTTTAACTTCGACTTATTCAGCTTTACGTTATGCTGCTCAAGCCGGCAAAGAAGATTCTTAAGACATTCGTTGTGGTTGACCAACGCTTCCTCGAGGGTGTCTCCCACGCCAAAAACCAGCAAATCATCTGCAATGCACTCGACCCCCTCAAGCCCTTGAATCACTTCTTGGAGCTTTATCTGAAAAATTTCGGGGGCTGGGGCAATACCGAATGGAAGGCGAGTCCATCGATACCGACCAAAGGGCGTCCAAAACGTTGTCAGCCTACTGCTGGGCTCATCGAGCACCACATGCCAGAACCCTTTCCTAGCATCGACAGTCGAGAAAACTCTTGCTTTGCCCAGCTCTGGGAGTATCTCGTCCAGAGTGACAAATTGCAGATTGGGCCTCTTCAACGCTTTATTCAAAGGCACTGGATCTAAGCAGATACGAACACCTGATTCTGGCCCACCACGCTGAACAATCACTAGGTTACTTACCCAGTCTGTATGGCGAGTTTCCTTGATAATTATTCCGTCTTGTTCAAGCGATTCCAATTCTCGTTTTAGCTTCTCACGAACAGCTATAGGCACCCGTCGCGGAGGCTGAATTGATGGGGTTATCGACGTATCCACTTCCAATGAAACCACACCTGGCAGCATCCCATATCCGGTAAACAGGTCCTGATGGTCGTCAATAATTCTCTGAGCCTTGACCCTGTAGATGTTCAGCAGCTTGTCTGGCGATTCCCTTGAGCGAATGAAACTGTTCGGCAAAATTTGACAAATCCTAGCTCACGTGACGCTTTAGCTGACAAGAGGGGACGATGATCACCCTCCACCACCTGTAATACCAGGCGGTATTTTCGGTCGAGTCGGCGACATGGTACTTTTATCTGACCCAGCACATTGATCGGGTTGCCACCGAAGCTTTGAAGACGAAATTTCGTTGGTAGTAGCGATGGGTGACTCTCACCGGAAAGCTTAGCGAGGTAGTCATGGCCAATCAGGCTGGTGTTGGCTCCGGTGTCCAATTCACATAATACTGGGTTCCATTGCTCGGCGAATTTTAGGTCCAATTCTGCCAAGACACTGCCTCCACTGCTCGAATTGTCGTACACTTTTCCGATTTCGTATTCCACATCACCTGCTTCAAACGACGCATCACTTTCGGAGCTAGATTCCGATCCTTCCGAATAACTTCCTTCTCGCACTTCCTTTACTTTCTTGAAGTTCCGGCTCTTGGACTTTCCACTAGCTTTACACACTTTCCCAAAGTGGTTCTTGCCGTGGCATCGATGACACCGCTTGCCAAAAGCTGGACAAGCACCTTTCACGAACTCATGTCGGTCACCGCAAAACTTGCATCTGGACGATCCAGGTTTGAATTCTCCTTTCGATTTTTGAATTTTGTTCACTTCCGATTGCTTCACCGGTACTCCAAGTTCCACTGCTCTTGCAGTTGCGATTTCTTCAGCCCTGCACAGATCGGTAGCCTTCTCCAAGGTAACGTCAGACATGGTTAATAGCTTCGAACGTAGATGTGGCCACTTATTTGAAGTGACCAACTTGAATGTAGTCAGTTCCATGGCCAGGTCGCCCAGCTTGGCGAGTCTGGCTAGCATCTTCAACCGAGAGCAAAAATCATCCGTAGATTCTCCTGACATTTGCACGGCTCCGAAAAAGTCTAGACGGTCGATATTCACGTTTCGTTTCGGCACGACGATTGCCTTGATAGCTTTCAAGGTCTCCTCTGGGTTCACTTTTTGTTCAGCTGTGAGCTCGAAATTAAAGAACTTTTTTCGAGCTGGCTCACCGATAACGGACAATAAAAAACTGACTTTCTTAGAATTATCCGTAGCTGGCCACTGTTGCATGCCAATGGCGCTGGCGTACTCCAACCAGCTCTTCTCGAAGAAGTCGAAATTCTCGGCCATGTCTCCTTCCAGCGTTAAGGGTGAAGGTAGTGGAACAGGTACTCCGGATGCACATGGTTGCTGAGCTGCTTCGTTGCCTCTTCCGGTATTCATGGATTGCACCAGATCGCGTAACATCTGGGATTGATGATGCATAAATTCTCTGAACTGATCGGCGTCCATTTCGATGAAGACTTCCGACCAGCAAAAACACTTTTCAAAATGGCCGCTGCTGCGACGCACGACCGAGCACGAACCGAATTTTTTCGTATTCTACTTTCCGCACGATTTTCCGCGATTTCAACAATGACGCTGGAAAAAACTTTCAGAAGCACACGTCAGCTTCTGACACCATGTTCTTTTGTTCAATAATAACAAGGATTTACATGGGAAATATCTTTTATTCAAATCCATCACACGTAGCGATCTGTATCGCGCAAGATCCAAATTAACAATGGCGTTCGAGAGAATGATAGGTAGGTGTGTTTGTGTCGAGAGTGAATAACATAAAATAGTAGTAGGTTGTTCTTCAATTGAGGGGCGCATCAAAGTAATATAGAACAAGAGTAACATTTAATCGATTGTTCCAAGCAAAACAGTCTCCTCGATGATCAGCTTCTCCAAATCCTCATATTCATCATGTTCATTGACGGTAATTTGCCCCGTGTTCTCACTTTTAATTTCACCATGACCTTGTTCGATAATTTCCTTGTACTCGGGGTTAGACTTCGTTGTTCGTTAGTTCTGGACGTGACTAGTTGTCTTACGATTACAGTCGTTGCTAGAACCAGAATCACCTCGAAGTTGATTGGATCTGTTCCTGGATGCTGGCTGTCTCAGCATCTGTTCATTTGCCCGCTGTTTTGAATTCCTTATACACAGCTTCAAGAATATATCGCACTCGTCCTTGGTAAAAGTATCATCTGCATTATAAATCACTTTGTATAATAGATTGATAACTTGTCATATCTTGAAAAGGCAATCTTTGGAACCAGTTCTTGGTTCTCATCGAGCGTTTTACTGATTCCGGTCCAAGAACAGAGATATAAAAATCGTCATTTGATGACAAACAGTTCCTCCTTTGTGTTTGAACCGATTGTTTCCATTTTCGACGTAATCTTCGTCTTCGCATAGCTCTTTTGGGGCTTCTAAATCGGCCAGACTGTTAACTGGTACCAGTTTCAGCTCAGCTATTTTTACGGATGTATTTGAGGACTGCAGCAGATCTGAACAAGATGTGAGGCGATCAATATTGGCGTTTGCTTGGGCAGCCAGAATCACGCATTGTCACGCATTGTTTTTCAGATTCAGAACGATTTGCTCCAGATCCATTACTATGCACGCCTCTAGCAGTTAGCAGCGACCTTAATCTGACTATATTTAGCTATAGCTGCTCTAGGCATTCCTAGAAGTAATTTAATGATTACTTATGTTAAATGTGAAATAACCCCTGAAAACTTACTGTTTATTTTCTGATGAGTAGATGGACTTAGGGAAGGTCCATTAATTATGTCACGCAGAAAGGGGGAAGGGGGTTTGGGAAAACGTGACGATCCGCCTACCAAAAAGATTAAGGTCCATACAAAAAACGGGACAAGGGGGGGGGGGTTAATAAAAAATCATTTTTGCGTGACGTAATTAATGGGCGTTCCCTTATTTTCACATCGTGCACAAAAATGATAAAACCAAAACCGAACAGCAAAAAACTGACAGATGCTGCTTGACCTGGACAGTGCAAAAGCTGTGTAACAAGTACCGTGCGTTTCTCACCCGACTTGATTTTGGAATTGTATTTCAAAATTACGCAAACGGAAATAAAGAGCTTAATTGTATCAAATCGTATTGGTATGTTGGTAAACTTTATTATGAGATGTCAGAATAGTTTCGATGGAAATAGCAGTGCGATTTGAAGCAATCGCTTACTTCAGTTCGCTTTTTCGCATTTGTGAAACTCGATATCGAAAATCACTTGAGTGGGATATGTATAGTACAACTGGACAATGTGATATTAATAGACGCTGCCTTAAGTTATAGATTCTCACGGTTAAGGCATGCAGCACCGGTCTAGATGATAGGCGCGGCAGGACATCGATAACGTCTCTCGTCAACTTCTAGGTTCGAGTCCCGGCAGAGGAAATAGTCTTCTAAATGTAATAAAAAGCTTTTAAGTATCTTCCCAGAATTACCGGATCAATAAATATGGTCGACATGTGAGATTGAAAAGGCATAATATAATTAAATAGAATAAAAACATTTGTTTTTTATTGTAATTTTTTTTTCAAACCTTAATTGAACATTCCGTAATGCTTTCAATTCATGCAAATTATAATTTTATTTCATCCATTGAAAATGCAATGAAGCCTTGACTATACATTGCTAAATGCTTCTTTCGTGCATTAACTATACCTTGTTCAGTACATATATGGTACATGCAGTAATTATACTTTAGCAATGGCCAATGAAAAGCTTGTTAACGTAGCTTTATTTAACTATAGCGGCGCCCCTTTTCCACTTCAATTTGCTTTTATGAGCATATAATGCAGTTTGACTTTATATCCTATATTTTACAGTAGCATATAAAGCGATACATTGCTTCTATATAAAGCTCTACTAGTTACTGCATGGTGTAGAACTTTTTGCAACTCCAAAGCGTAGCATGGATAAAGTAGCAACGCAGGCACACGTATAGGCAAGAACAAAATCGATAACGTTGTGTTCATTTTCAAATTAAAATACGTCAGCTTGCTCACTTGCGCCGCGTTGTTCACTTAGTCGAGGTGCCCGTTAGCATGTCGAAATACCGTGCCGAAGTTCACCACACACCACCCGATATTGACACGATTTGTTGACGTGCAATTAGATGCCACATGGAGGCACTTCGATTGGCGCCGCTTTATCACTGTAACAAAACTGACAGATTTACAGACATGATTGTTGCTTGTCGATTTCTTTTAAATGTACGATTATTGAATTTTACACACGCGGGCATCCTGAAAAAACCATAGATTTACAATAATGGCTGTAACCATGCCATAGAATCTGCAGTATGTACAATTAATATTATTGTTTACAACTATAAGATGACAATAGCGTTATTGTTACCAATAATAGAATCTAATGTAAAACTGAGACATTGACAATAGAAAAGGGGTTGTTATGCATTCAACTATAGAAAAAATCCTTATTTTTCGAACAAATTTAAACCAATTACTATTAATTGTATTGTTTCACCATTGTTGAAAATCCATGCATATGGAGTGAATTCAGGATCTATTGTAATGACATTATGCATTTTTCCTTTATCTTATTCATGAACAATAAGATTCATGGTCGAAAATAGATTTAAATGTTATTTTATCTTAAATGTATTGTAATTGTATGATTATTTGTATGTATGTAATTCTTGGATCTAACTATTCTCATACATAAGGCTAGTGTGCAGTTCATAAGTACTTTTATTAGATAGGACAAGTAATTGCTCTTCCAGGTTGGCTTACTGTGTTGGAATTACTACCTTGTATGCAA
>JASCZW010011924.1:0-30332 GCA_034211315.2 Aedes japonicus
TCTTTCAAATAAAGAAATCCATCCATCAGATTCATTAACCGTGTCACAAACACATAAACGCATACATGTATGATGTTATGATATGGTCGAATGATATGGATTGGATAGATATGAAGTAGTAAAAGATGAGCGAAGAGAAAGAATTACGTCTGTTTATGTGTTGATACGGTTCACTGCTGTGAAAATTACTTTTGAATGTTTCCTGGTACTCAATCAAACGTAAGCTGAGCACAAAACGCCTGGCAGAACTGACAAAACATACGCTGTTCCATTGCATAGGTTCGTTCAAGTTAAACAATTCCGCTTGCAGTGGGATGCACAATGGCATACGAAAAGGGCAATGAATGCACTTGTTTGAACTATGCAGGGTTGACAGGTGATTTTCGGCATATGTTTCAACGCTTGTCATAAACTTTCGTATTTGTGACAATATGTGAAGAAGCTTCAATTAACGACGAATATGCGTTTTGGCTTGCCAAATGATGCGTCTTCTGAGTTTTTTTCGCATCGATTGTTAGCGATTGGCAATGGAGTTGACGGCTCAACCGGATTGATTTTCGTTCTACCGGATATTCCAGAATTATTAGAACCAGGATTCTTGCACGCTTTGACGCAGACTTATCGGTCCATTTCAGCCAATTCTTGCTTGCAGAGATTGACAGCTTTGAATTTGAACCATGGTTGGTCGTGTGCACGAATGGTTTTAACGGCATGAAAATTAAGGATGCCGACGATTTCGTCGGGCCATTTATAAACGACGTTTCCTTTACTGGGGCGAGAGGATTTGTCTGACCTAGGCCTCGCTCCATACAAAATCAATAAAAAAAAATTTATGGAGAACATTCTATGCGGGAGGGGGAGTTTGTCCGTGTTTTCGCACATGTAGCACGTGGTTTATAAGCAGGCTCTTTTCGTAATTCAAAATGCAATTCCTGGACAATTACTTTAGTTCAAACGATAATCAGTTGACTGTGTTGCCTTTCGAGTTCAAACAGGCTACACTTCTCCGGTGCACGCTCGCGTTTGCCGTGACAACAATTAAATCACGATTTCAATCTTTGGAACTGTGTTGGAAAAGCCCTCATTATTATTATTCAATATCGTGCCGGATAGTAAAACATAGAACACTGGATTTCTCCTAAACACCGAGCTAAACTGTCGTGGCGATTCTCACCACTTCTACTGTTCAGGCAAAATGAAGGATATAAATTCAAACAAATTGCTGAAAAGTGTTTCATTTAATCAATGTTGAAGTGCGAGTGGCGCCATCTGTTAATTGACTTCAAATCTACTATGTAAAAATCTAAGGTGACAAACAAGCCAATGCTCGTTTAAAGTTACTTTAATAAACATTAATAATAAATTAAATTGAGCAAGGCTTCTTCACCGCGGAAGCGCTCACCTGTCCGATAGAGTGGAAGCTTCATTGCCTGAGCCTTACGAGAAATTGACGGAAAAAGCAATTGTTTACGTTTGTCAGTTAGGCTCTAATGAAAAATCATTGCCGAAATCATGAATGTTCTAAATTGCCAAAAATTGGTAAAATATAGCATCTTGGGAGTAGCCTCAGCAGAATCACCACTAATGGCTTAAATCGATTCGTATTGGACTCTTGAACGTTTCAAACAACCTTGCTATCGTGGATGTGCAGAGGATACCTCGGTTTCCAACAAAGTGAACACATTCCTCACCCTTTCAGCCAGATGAGCTGCGTTCGGGCAGGGACAGCGCCGGGTTTTGTGACAGCTCCATTTAACACATTGAGGATATATGTTTGTCCCAAATTTATGTTGTTTCTCTATGTGCTAATAGCCGATCTAGAATTTACGGATGATTAACCTTGTAGGCGGCCATTAATGCTCATGCTCATGTTCATGAATGCTCAGAGAAGTGTTTAAGCTCAGAAACATCGGTTAGGGTTGAAACAAAGTTTTCGAGTTCAAACATAATTTGAATAGCTAGAACCCGATGTTGAAGAAACTCATTGAGAATTTGGTATCCCTACAAAAGTAGATAGGTATTGAAATGTGACCATTTATATCGTTATTTGACTGCGGGTGGAAAAACGCCTCGAATATCTTCTATTAGCATGCTTTTTGGACTCTTAATCCACAATCTTATTGCTGGATCTGGCGAGAGTCGTAAAAAGTAACAGATGATGGATTTCCGTCTGCACCGCTCCATCGACAGTCGGGTTCGGGTGACGTTAACCAATACGCCCAAGACCAGCGCTGAGATAACGTTACCGAAAATAAGGTTTGAAATTCTACCGAAAATTTAGTTTTGGTGGCGAAACCTAAAGAATCGGTGGGGTTTACCGAAAGGAAACGTTTGATTTTACTTAGTTTTTTTGAGTAAAGTGCAATTTACAAACGTTAATCGTGTTATTTTTTCCTAAGTTTGGTTTCAAATGCTGCTGTTAGGCTGCACCTTCAACTAATTACCTTCTTCCAATAATACCAATTTTTCGTTGTCCGTTGTTTACCGTTATTTTCAGTTATGTGCACCTTTGTTGCGGTTTTCGGTATTTATTACCGACTTTTTGGTATTTAGTCTTATCGTACAGTTTGACAACTTGACACCGTGCCGGTGGTTGGTAACCAGGTTGAAAACATAATTTATCCTCCTCATTTGAGCAGCGGGTGATGACAAGCACCTGATCCCGCTTCGTTGAAACGTCTTTATGACAAAAATAACCAAAACAATTTGGAAACGTCAAAACACTTCATCTGGAAAGCACAGTGTTTCGATTTAATTGAAAGTTTTACTATTCGTTTATTGTAAAGTTGTAAAATGAATGAGTGCAACAAAACCTCATGGAAGAAATTGGACGCATCAAGAGGGCGAAACGCTTCGCAGGGTTTGGCTGGATGTTTCCCAAGAAAACAGAATGCCGAATACCTGTACGGAAGAATCTACAAGAAGCTCGTAGATATTTGTGCAGAGAATGGTTCAGAAAAGATGGCATCTCGATCAGCAAATCGATCGGCAAGTTTGCCGGATGTGTGTCGTAGATAAGATAAGCTGGAGGACAACTTAAATGGCGGTGATTGGTAGTGGCGGATATATTCGTCGGCTGGAGTAGCATCCGATGTCGTAAGTTGTCCTGTTTGCTGTGTACTCTAACGAGGAACTTTTCCGTTGTCATGATTGGAAAACAAGGCAGATTGTTTGCCGCAGGCATTCCAAAAAACGCATGCCATATTCACATAGTCTTGGGGTGCCACGACCTCAAGGATAATGGTCGGATTCTTCTCTTTCCCTGTGTATTGAACTCGCCCATGCAGTCGGACAATTTTCCAATACCAATGGGTACAGTCGAGAGAACCCAACATTCCTGGGAATCATCGATCTTCGCCGAATCGGAGCAATTTTTAAAAAAACCGCATGGTTTGGAGACCAAAGGTATTCTTCTCCGAAGCTGTTATCAACGGTCTCGCAATACTCCACCTAGACAGTTAGCGCGCAGTAGACCTCTCATGCGGACATATTCGTCAGTAGCATCCGAGGGAGAACCGTTCATGGTCATCAACCCCATCTTTCTCGTTGGCATCAGGCTTCTGAACGAAATATTCGTTTTGATTGACTGCTCTCAACAATGCGCAAGAACAGCCGTCTTCTGAACTGTTCGTCCGTGTAAACGGGTTCTGTTGCAAAATTGTCGTCGAACAACCGTTGGAGCTCTCATCTGCAAATCTTTTATGTTTGATCCTCCAGCCCTTGAATATGCAGTTGCCGCTGTATATGTCCTGGATATTCGCTGTTGCTTGAACATCAGCTCGTCGAATTCATCGTCACTTGACCCCAAGTATTCCTCAAACACCTCGGAATTGTTTTTTTCACAAATATTTGTTTTTAAGCTCGTGACTAAATTATATTCAGGAATTATAAACAAATCAAAAATTTGAACGAAGGGGCTGGTTCCGTAAACGTCAAATAGCTTTACACTGCCCAAATTGTTTAGCGAAACAAAACAAAGTAGACCGGTGCAAGAATGTAGTTGAGTCCTATTTTGTTACCTTTTTATCAACGACCGATGCGAAAGTTGGTGACTAAATCAAAATAGGAACGCGCTTATGTCAATCAAAATATTACTCAGATACGAACCCACCGGTGGGGATGGTCTAATGCACTAGTTTTGCTGATGCTGCTGCTTCGTTTGCCTATAGGAGTGTATTAGTGCTTGAGTCCCACAGGTGACCTCTTGCTCAGTTTTTAACTGATTCATGCGCGTTAACTGGAACGATGCTCTTTATCAGCACTGTACTTGCAAAGCCATGCTACATTTGGATTGTGCCTATGCTTCTCGATAGATTGGATGAAGATTACTACTATGCAATACCCTCAATAACACTCAACAACCCATTTCAATAATATGAAGCCTTAAACCACTACCGGAAACCCAACATAATCTCACTTCTCAACCCAACTTTAAGCGCATTCAGAATCCTACCTCACGGAAAAAATAAAATAACTATTGCATTCTTTCGGTCGGATGGATCCCCATGGAATCCGTTTGATTCTATTGTTTTGTATCGTTTGATTTGTTGCTATTGTTTTGGTTGTGTTTTGGCTATGGAGCTGCAGTAGTTGCAGTAAACTGCGCAAGCAGGTTCTGTATACATGTAACCGTTTAATCTGATTGAGGAACTATTGTTTGTTTGTCTGCTTTGTTCTGTTCGGTTTGATTTGTTATAACAATTGTTATCTGGTAAAAAAATAGTCTATTGTGTTGCATCGTTTGGTATGTCCGCTTGGAACATATCGGCGTTCAATTGTTTGCACTAATAATAAACATCATGAGTTATATAGCTCTCCCTCTCATCTTTGTTTGCCCGGTTTTGCTTCTTTCAATAGTATAGTCATTTGAGGTAATCGAACAGATGCAACTGCCTATTAACTGTAACTGTAACTGAAATCGCATTCAACTGAAAATTAGTACAGTAAACCAAAACCAGTTCAAGACATTTACGCCTACGAAGTGACAATCGTCTGCCTTCGCCTCTTAATAACCTATGTAATGCGAGTTAAAATTAGTTCCATTTCAGTTTCCATTTTGTAACTGCGTTTTTTTTGTTTTTGCTTGTTAGACTAAAGTAGCGATTGCGGTCCTATCCTTCTCCTTAGGTTAATAGTTTCTGCTGTAGTTGTTTTGCTGTTACTGTTTTTGTTGTTGTTGTTGTTGCTGTCGTTCTTCCTGCCTAATAATGACTATAATTCTTATTAACACTCAAACACTCGATCGAATGTTGGTGGCTTCTGAGTTGGCCTTTCAACTTACACTTGGCTATTTTGATTAATGTTCGTTAAAAATGACACTGAAAATTAAGAAAAAAATAACAAATCAAGGACTTTCTCGAAAACAAAAATCAACGTAAAAGGGAAAAGGGGATTATCAGTCTTTTATTGATTATTAATGGCTCTCAGTGGTAGGGGATGATGGAAAAACAAGAAGAAATAAAACAAAACAAAAACTGAAGTTGTGTAAAAATTGCGGTATTTATTTGATTAATACTGTATCGTTTGTTGGTTCCCGTTTGCTTCTTCTTGGAAGTATGCTGGTGCTGCGGAAATGTAAATAATAGAAATATACAAAACATATAGGATCTCAAAATTATACTAGAAAATAACTATTTCACTTAGAACGAAGGAGGGATTTGTATCGATTGTTCAACAAAAAAAAATATAAGAATTATGCTACTCGGAAACTAAACTGTAGTGAATAATAAAATAAACGCACTGATCCTACCTGACGTCAGCTCTTCACTAAGTTGTGATTCATAAATAAATTAGCTATTGTTATGTAGTAGTTAAGTATCCTTTCTTTTGTTTGTGTTTGTGTGTTTGTTCTGTACCACCTATTTTTTTTTACGTTACATACTCAATTAGATCGTTTGCTTTCGTTTCTCTGCTTAAAGTTTCACTGTAAATTGGATTTTAAAACTTATACTTTAACTTATATACTCAGGAAGCACGTTTGTTCATCTCTTATGTTTAGTAGTTCTATTGTTTTGCGTTTTGCTTTATATCGGTTAGCTCTTCCATCCTGACGATGAAGAACTGTCAGTATTTTGCTGTCTGTCGGTGTGTGTTTGGCTTTCGTAAGTAAGAACTAAAAACTCTATATTCCATAAAGCACCATCTCGCTGAACTAATTATAATAGACACAAAACTTATTGGTGTGCAGTTCTAACTTGTTCTATTCGCACATCGTTTTTTTCGAGTATAAATATTGCCCCAATAGATTCTCCTTGTGTGTATGTTTCTGTTTACTAATGAATAAAATAAAATACTTTACAAATTCTCGCTTAGGAAAACTAAAATATTGCATTTGTTCTACTGTAACATTGCATTTAAATAATGATTCAACTAATATACAATTACAATAAAACAAAGAAATAAAATCATTAGGAATCATTCGAATAAACCAAAAAAAAACTACCCACTATCACGTTTTCGTTTGTTGTTTTGCTCTGTTCAGTTGTATCAGCGTTTACGCTGAAAAGCTTCCGATGGCGGCACGATTCCCGTCAGCCGCCCGGAGTAAACTTTCGTCGACTTTCTCCATCATCATTCTCCCATTCAGCAACGGTCGACGGAAGCTTATTGCGATCCAAGACACCAACCATGTCGATATAGTAGATTCATCCACCGCCGCCGCCACTTACGTTGCCGTCGTTTTGTTTTCTTCAATTAATAACACAGCCGAATGTTGCTTGTCCACTTCTAGGCCCCCTCTCTCTCACACACACGCACACTCTTTCTCAACCCACCCGCCTGGGATACCGGGGCATTGCCTTGAGTCGGTCAGAAAGTACAAATATTAATCCTGTCCGTTTTGCTGGTAGATTTCCCGTCGACTGTCCGATTGGGGTCCATCGCCTCGATCCGTCACTCCACTGCCTCCTCCCTCAGCCCTGCCACCCAGCCCGGATCGATTCAGCGCCAGCGGTTGCGGGAAGTCATCGTCCATCGATTGCTTCGATCGGTCGCTTTTGCAGTCCTCGTCGATGCTCATCGCCAACTGGTGCGCACTCGGATGATGCCGATCCGGAGGGAGGAGATTAAGCATACTCAGTGGAAGCCCTGGGAAACCACCGGGAAAGTCCGGATAGAAACCAGGAGGGAATGGATTAAAAAGCGTGTTTGGACTCGACAGGAGCTCTGGTTCCGAGGAAGCTGATCGGGGACCTCCTCGATCCGAACCACCACCACCGCCATTGCCACTTCCGTTGGGATTGCCACCGGGATGGTGGTGAGGCATGTCCTTGTCTTGGCCATCCTTCTTGTCCTTGTTGTTGTTGTTGTTCATGCCCATCTGGAGCAGCTCGATCGGAGGCCCACTGATGCAGTCCTTGCGCAGCTGTTCCAACTTGAGACTCTTCCCGTACTTGCCCCGGACGTACATGAGGAGCGAGTTGTACGGGATGCCGAATATCCGCGACGCTTGGCTGGTGGTCATCTTTTTGTTCCACACGTGCTGCAGGGCTTCGGTTAGCTCGGCGTTCGTCCATGACCGGGGTGGGCCACCACGGGGCGCCGAATGCTGGCCCTTCGGTCGGTTCACTGGAATTGGAGGAAGAGAAATACGTTGAGAGGTTAGATTTCTGCCTGATGATGATAGGAGTATTGAGGGAGATTACGATTTCAATAAGGCGACAATGGAGGCCAACATATCGATTTAGTAATTATTGTTCCATATTTTGTTTGTGATATAAAAGTATAAAAAAACGAAAACTGGAAAAAACACATGTTCAACTTCGAAACTAGTGTCTTCATCAGCACTACCATCAGGACATGTGCGGGTACTGATCTGTTGCTTGTGGTGACAGCAAACAATTGTTTGTCTTGAATAAATAAACCCTATCAATAAGACATTACAATTTCGGAAAATTTAAGTTGCAAGGTTGTTATACCGTAAAGCGTGGTAGCATTGTTACTTTTTTTTCGCAATTTATTTTGAAATTTTTCTCTTTGAAAGTTAATTTAGCTTGTTTGTGTATACATTTTTAAAGCTACACCGATAAAAAGAAACCTTGAATATTCTGCTTTATCAAATGCGCACAAAGGGAATGCTAGATATGGCAGAAAATAATGGGATATTTCATGTAAATTTAAGCCAGATAACTCCTAAATCTAGCCTATTGTATGAAAGATTGTGAACAATGTTGTATGGTACATGAAAGATTGAAAACAATTTCGTTGTTTACGCCTCCTTTGGCTTGGAACCAAACGAGGGGAAATTTTAAGCGCAGTGTTCTGTGAATCTTATCAACAAACACATGGGTTAGCAAATGGCAGCATAATTAATCATCAATTAAAAGAGAGATTTGAGCAATAAAAATGAAAAAGTGCCATTAAATATTAAGGCCTGTGCCAACAAATAATGTGTGATCAGCATTATAAAAATTAGGAATAGAGCAATAAAGATGAGAAAATGATCTTCGGATAATCTAATTGTGATCGGTAAATCTGTCAAATAAAGCAACAGCTATTAGTATATGTGCAATTAAATATGGCAGTATTTCCGCCAAATTATGTAATTTGAGTCACTAAACTATTCACAGTATGTCTTTTAATTTTGTTAGATTTTCCCATAAAAACAGTAAAATAGAGCAATGGATATTTATTTATCCATTGCTCATTTTACTGTTTTTATGGGAAAATCCAACAAAATTAAAAGACATATGCGAATAGTTTAGTGCTCAAATTACGTAATTTGCGTGAAATACTGCCGTATTTAATTGCACATATACTAATAGCTGTTGCTTTGTTGACAGATTTACCGGTCACAATTAGATTATCCGAAGATCTTTTCTCGTCTTTTATTGCTCATTCCTAATTTTTAATGCTGATCACATTGTTTGTTGGCACAGGCCTTAATAATTTAGTGGCACTTTTTTCATTTTTTGGTGCTTTTTCTGAATTACTAAGTGCAGGTAAATATTTTAGCCGTTAGCAAATTTTAAATTTTGAAATAAGAAAGAACTGCTCATTCAAACATGGAAAATTCTCCCACGGAAGTTCAATTTAAACTCTCAACGAGATTGAAATTGAAAAGAACGTTTTTAATTTTATAAAGAAGGAATTCTTCTTTATAAAGAAGGAATTTCCCATGAAAGTTCATTGGTTTCATGTCAAAATGGTTTCAAATAATGCTAAATTGAATCACCATAAAAAAAGTATGATGCAAATTGAAAGTTTCGAAATAAGAAAAATCTGCAAGACACTGGCGCGATTGAAAGAAGGGATGAGAGTTCGTTGACCAAATGTCTAGAAGATTTCAAGAAATAATAAATTCAATCGTTCCTATGACGTGTTAGCTGAAATTAAATGGAACTGATCATGGTCAAGTTTATTAGCAAAACTTTCATAAAATATTAAGCTTACTATTCTACTTTCCATAATTCGTTCTTATGGCCCATTCGGCCTGATGGTGTTCGGCCTAATGGCCCTACACATTTACAAATGTAAACCGTATTCCAAAAAATTATTTGTTAACTTTGCAGTGTTGGTCTAGTTTCAATTTGAGTTTCGCTTTGATCAGCCCTTAATGGAGTTGGAATACTAGAGAAATTTAAACCAACACTTCCTCTGTTCACGTTTTCAAACTAAATAATAAAACAAAATGCAACTCTTTTTCAAACTATTATTAGCAAACGCCACAGATAGGCCTAATTCCTCTAAGGCTTACAGAAACGTCAGCGTTGAGTGCTCTGCTTGCTCGAGTGGCTTATGGATGTCCTCCCAAAACTAATTCCTCTAAATTTAATAGAGTAAACCCCATAAAACTTTTGAAAACACTGGTGAAAAATATAGTTTTCCCGATTGGCGTAAGTTGTTGCTCAGATGCGTTCTTTTTCTTTATTAGCATTTCAAGTTTATTGATTCCACAATTAGCTTTTTGCTTATTCTTAACAGTTATAGTAATATTCTCCACAGTTATTTGTTAACCGATGCCAGTCAATCAGACCTTTTTTGCTATCCTCTAGAATTTGTATACTAACGAATTCCACTTCTTCACTTCGCAAAAACCATCACAGAACCGAATAAAAGTTTGTTTGTGCCATGAGTTTGTCATTCTAGGAGACTTTGCATGCCTTGTGAAGCATTTCATCGTCTTATTTTCGAATCGATAAAACGCAGAAAGGCGGAAATCTTTGGAAACGTGGCCTAAAGGTGAGTTTGTTTTAATTGTCATTGAAAAATTCTTATACACTGATAAAAAGATCATCTTTAAAGCTGCAATTGAATTTGCAAAAAAAAACACCATATTAGAAATGCGAATACTTTTCAATTATAGTGAAACAATTTGAACTCTTCTGACCAGGTTGTGACGGGTGTATGAAGGTTAACATTTTTTTCTAACTTCAACTTTTCTGTCTAAAAACATTGTTTAGATTTTCAAACAACATTTCAACATTGTTTTTTTTTGTTTAATCATGTCTCGTCGAATTATGCAAACTTGCAGATTGAAGCACGAAGACACAAGAAACTTCAAGAAACTGTATCATAAAATATCGATATTTTATATTGGAAGATAGTTAATGTTAATGTTCTTGTGTAGTTTCAAAAGGATTTCTATTTTGAGTAAATTCTCTTTCTGTTTATTTTTCATTTATGTCAGATGTTACAATTTCATCAGTAGAACCGCAATTCCAAGTATATTTATATTCCGGAGCGTAGAATTCAAGCTTCCATCAAGTTGACGTCAACATTATTTAAAACTTATCAGATTTATTCCATGGAAGTCTTCAGGAAATGTTTGGGCGATGTAGGAATCTCTTTGGATGATAAAGATGTGATGACCACTTCAATGAACCACCAACCAGCCGGAATATTCGCCGATGTGAAAATCCCCGAACGAAACTTGACATACCCGAAAGGTTAAAGGCCTGAAGCTTAAAGGTTGTCGTTACGAACTAATACACAAATACAAATACAAATACAGTAAATGCGTTCAATCATATTTATACCTCGATAGGCATACCTCGATATAACGTAACTCGATATAACGTAACTTTTTTTCCCCTATTTTTTTAGTTTATTGTTAGCGTGATTTATCTAACTGTATATTTTTGTTTTTTAATTATTTATAAATCTGTCCACGCTCAATCGAATCAACTTCACAGAGCCAAGTTTTCATATTTATATGCATCAGGTATCTTAGAAATAAAGTTGTCCATTCTTAAAACTAAAGATGTCCATTCTTTTGATCCGGTCCATTTGAAAAAAAAAAAAAAAACAGCCCTTATACACTTCGAGTGTCCTTCAACCTATTGCCAAACTGTAAAATGAATCGCTAGCTATTTTGACATTTCATGTTCATCGGTTGCCACATCCGAAGTGCAATTGAAATAAGATTGTACTAGGATGGGATGTACGATTGAAGTGAGAAAAAGGACTTGGCTACTTCAATAGTACTTCAATTGTACTAGGTTCCGGTATCTGGGAAGGTTTGGTAAAAAGTTGCTTGTGATGTTGCGTGCAATGCTTCAACATGGTTTGTATATGCCGTCAAAAATCTGTTTTCTGTGAATTCTTTATTTTTATGTATGTAGTAGGAAGCTAGCTATTAAAACTTCCTTATTATTGCACAACTCATAATTCAAGAAGGTCGACTAAGTCGAAGGATTTTGAAAAATGGATCGTGTGTCGCCTAAGCAAGACCAAAAATGACAAAATAATGAAGAAGTACAAAGTTCGGTCTGCATCTACCGTCTATGCCATGCAAAGGACAACTTTCTAAAACAAAAATTGATCAACTAGGAGAAATGTGTAAGAAACTAAAATGATATTCCCTGAAAACAACATATTCTGTTTTGAATTAATAGCAAAACGAAAGCGTTCAAAGATTCCTCGATACTCACAGGTTGACGAAGCTCTCTACATCTGATTTTTGCAGAAATGCTACAAACTCATGCAAAAAAAATTCATCAACCAAATGGTTGGAATAGGAGAACTCGGAAGCCGTGGTTATGTGGAAAAAAATAACAAAACCCAACGGCATTCGCTTACTGAAAATCAACCTTTTTAAAAGATCCCCAACAAGAACATATGTAGAGAGAAACGCGACCCTTGCATCACACTTGTTGCAAATCAGTTAAAGTTACTTGCATGCAACTCAATTAAGTCACAATCAAGTTACTGCAACCAATAATGTCATTTTTGTGTTGTTTGGGAAATCAACAAAGATCGCATAACGTTCATGCCTTGCAGCAACATGGATGGGTTGCTCAAATTACCATTAATGTTGATTAAAAAGTCTCACAGACCTCGAGCATTCGAACACCTTATGGAGTTGCCTGTATACTACAGGGCATCCAAAAGTGCTTGGATGGCAAAGGAGCTCTTTAAAGAACAGTTTTTTGGGGAATTCATTACGAAAGTGACCACCTTTCTCAAGTCGAAAGGGCTACCCCTAAGAGCCGCTCATTACAATGCAGATGAGCTAAAAACTGCCGATGGATCAATTTTTACCATCTTTCTCCCGCCATTCTTCAACCGATGAATCAGAATATAATTCAGATGTTTAAGACGCGCTACAGGCATCTGATGATGCAGGAAATTCAAATTCGTGGAGGAGAATTTGACGAGTGCATGAAGAAGATCAACATAAAGGACTTCATCTTTTGGGTCGCTCAAGCGTGGATGGTAGTTCCAGCTGAATCAAATCGCAAATCTTGGAACATGCGAACGCAAGATCGCAAATCTTGGAACATTTCAGAACACGTGAAATCGAAGTATGATGTACCGCTGTCGGTCGTAAGAGACACGATGAGAAGATAGCACAGACCGAAGAAATCGACGAGGAGTATGCCGATCTCGAAACGCTGGACGATGATTAGATCATCGCAAGTATTTTTCACAAAGATGCTGATGAAGACATTTTAAATGACGGCGACGACACAATGCAGTTAATGTCAACGCAGAAAGAAGCCTCACAATCTTCGAGTTTTGCAGATGGTGACGAATATGTAAACGTGTCGGATAAAGCAGTCTAAAATGGATTCGATCTTTTAATCAGATACGCGTAAGAGAACAACTGCCCACTGACTACACAGTTCTCGCTGCGGCAGATAGGAAGTTGTTTATGTGTTTTAACACATCTATCAGACCTCCAATCAAAAATTTATGCTTACTGGCAACCATGGACCATTTTTACTTTTTATTCGCGCACATAGTGGTCGAGAGACTTACCCCATGGGTAGTCTGGAATAAGCTGAAATCAAAAGTTGGTTCACCTTTATTTATGCAACAAACATTAAAAGAATACTGCTAAAAGTAATATTCTAAGATAAAAAGATTATATGAGAAAAAATATATAAAAAAATTAAAAAATTGAAGAAACAATAAAAATTAAAAATTAAATTTATTAGAAGAAATTGAAAAAATATGTTTTAGAAGGGCTGGAACACCCTGCTGGGTGAATAACATTGATTTTGCGTTAATTCTTTTAAAGAAAAACAAGCTACAACAAACATTCTTGGAAAAAAAAATTTGCTTCGATATAGCGTAACTTCGATATAACGTAACGAAAATAAAAATTGTGTTACGTTATATCGGGGTATGACTGTAATGCTCATTTTTCAATATCACAACAAAAAACAAATGACGAAAAATGTGTTTTTCATACCAATTTCACAAAAAAATGAATACGAAAAATGGGCATTTTATACTAATTTTTTAAATTACAATTTTTTTGTTAAATGGGTACTTCATAACTATTTCCCTAATAACAAAAATTTTGAAAAGTAGTTAAAAAATAAACGAGAGCCTGACGTACAGGCTGTTTACCCATTAATGGGTAAAATCGTTTTACCTATTAAAGGAGTTAACCCACTTAAGTTCGAAATGGGAGATATTCTACCCATTAATGGGTACTGGCCGGTTACAGTGCATAGGATGTAAAGTTGGTATATCGATAAAAACCATAGTTAACGACAATTTGATCCCTGAGAATTCCGATATATCGAAAATTACATCCATTTCGCTCGAGAATTTGCGTCTGTTAAAAGTTAGTTTTTTTTTAAATTTATTTTTCGTGGTACTTAATAACAAACATACACATTTAGAAAATTTCATAGTATTCGATAATTTTTTACCGAACTTTCAACAGCTGAACAGTTCGGTAATCCGATTTAACGGATTTCGGTAAAATTTGACAAGTTCCGGTAATTTTTTTACCGGAATACTGTAAAATATCACCGAAATCCGGTAAATCGGATTACCGAACTGTTCAGCTGTTGAAAGTTCGGTAAAAATTACCGAAAACTGTAAAATTTTCTAAGTGTGTAATTTATTGAGTTAGGGTGATAAATATATTCATTCACCGCATATCATAACTAGACATTATCTAGACACGGGCCAGGATTTAAATAAGGGGGGACTTTTTTTTCACGGTATGGCAACCGCAAGCCGCCATCTTGGAGTTCAAAATTGTGCTGGGCATCGATTCCCGGTCTATAGACATTATTCAAATATCAAACTACACTATTTCGCGGAAAAGCATTCCCCGGAATTCATTTCCCAGAGGCCGTTTTCTAGAGGCCACTTTCCGGGATGACTGATTTTCCAAAACGGATCTCTGTCCTCGTTTTTTTCGGAAAATGTATGCTTTCCTGAAGTTATTTTTCAGGGGCCTTTTCCCAGAGGTAAATTCTCTGGAATCATTTCCCAGAAGCCATTTTCCGGAATGATTATTTTTTCAGAGCGGATATCTGTCCATCTTTTTGCGGGAAATTGATTGTTTTTCGGAAACTATTTTTCTAATTTCCATGATTTCCATTTCCCAGACGCCACTTCCAGGAATCTTTTTCCCAGAGGTCATTTCCCGAATTGACTAGTTTTCCAGAGTAAATCCTTATCCTTCTTGTTGTCGGGAAATAATTCCTTTTCTAAAACTATTTCTTCGATCCCATACAAAGGACGCCATTTTCCTGAGTTGATCTCTGTCCTTATTTTTGCTTTCCCGTATTTTTCAGATGCTGTTTCCCAAAGTCCATGTTTCAGGGGCTATTTTCCAGAGATAATTTCCTAGAGGTAATTTCCCAAGGGCCATTTCTCGGAATGTCTAATTTTTCAGGATACTATTGCCTTTCCGAATGCATTTCACAAAGGCTAAATTTGATTATCCTCCCTGACTGGACAATAAAATTTAGAAACAATCGACCCCACCTGCCCTCACCCTGGCTACGCATATGATCCTAGATATTGTTCAGGGTACAAAAATTTACCAGATCAAAAAAGAAATTAGAACGCAGAGGGCCCACTTAGGAATTCTTTAGCAGGCATGTGAACAAAACTAGTATTTCGTGGTGTTTTTTGCAAAAAGTTAATTTATCAATTCCAATTTGTTTTGTTCACTTAGTAGGTATTTGAAAAATTAATCCCTTCGTGTTTTAATTATATTATTATTAACACCTCAAGACTTATAACTTATAGAATAGTGACCGTAAAATTTAGCGCCTTGTAAGTTAACATACAAGATTTGAAACACTTTTCTGTGTACGTTTTTTAATTTTATTTTTCAACAATCAGATTCCAACAGTGAAGCAAAATAATTTCGTTACTTGGGGGTGTGGCTATTGCTGTATTAAACATGGAATAAAACCTAATGAAAAAAAAAGAAGAAGGCAATTTGAACCATTTGTTACCCGTTTTTGAGGAAAGGGAAAACCATATTTTCAACCAGTGCATATGTAAATTTGTATGGGAGCAAAAATAAGTCATTCCTAAGTTAAACATTGAACTACTTATACTAATTGCACTTAATTGAAATGTTAATACAATCATTTTGGAAGTTTTTCTGATTAAAACGTGTTTAAATGAAGTCATTTTGTTAAGTCGGACGAGAGTTATAAGCTTTCAAAAACCTTTCACTTTTGCGTTACGCTCTCATTTTTCAGAATTTTGAAATGACACCTGGTATAGAAAAGAGCAACGTAGTCCTAAGTTAAGAATCCAAATCTTTCTGTGCAAAATGTGGCTCGCAAAGTTTGGAAATCAAAATCATACGTACAAAAAGTGAAGCAGAGGTAAGGACTGAAGGCGTACAAAATGAAAATGGTTTCTTGTATCATAATGGACGACGAAACACACATACTCGAAGACTTTAAACAGCTTCCGGGTCTGTTGCCGAGCATTTCCGGACAAAAAAGGTGTTCAAATTCCCGAAGAAGTATTTGATTTGGTAGGTCATGTGTAGTTGTGGTCGAAAATCTAAATGTTTCTTCTCTACCGGCACTATCAATAAGGATGTGTACGAGAAAGAATGTCTGCAAAAGCGGTCGCTACCGTATATCAGAAACCACGACTGTCCAGCTCTGTTTTGGCCTTTTGTCACTATGCGAAATCCATCCTGGAATGGTATGAGATACAAGAGGTCGAATACGGGCCAAAAACAATCAGTCCACTAAACTGTCCAGAACTTCGCCCAATAGATAAGTACTGGGCTCTAGTTAAGTGGAAACTCTTAGAAACTTTGAAGAAAGCAAATGATACCGATGACATCAAGAAAAGATGGTGAATCGTCACGTTGGACGTATCTGAGGATACCGGAAGGCGGGTGTACCACAGAAACTTCAAGAATTTTACTGAAATAAGGGTTAACATAACTAGAAAAGTGAAAAGAAAGATTAGTATTTTCCATTTAATTTCTACCTGAGAAGATGTTGTCGGAAAACATTTGCCTTTCATAAGTCACTCTTGTGTTTTCCTAGAACATATGACTTAAATTTTGGCTTAAATATGACCACAACAGCGCAAATTATCGAACTTTTTATAACATCTTTTAGGTCGCATATGAAGTTTTAAAGATGCTCTGCATAACATGCTTTTGATAAGATGATGTCTTATCAAGGTAGTTTATAGCATCACAATAACCAATAGGTTATAGTCAAGTTATTAAAAAGTGAAACTAAAAGCAGAAATGCATGAACACAGTAAATCAATCCAACAAGTGTCAAACTAGCAGATGTAAACACAGATCGAATTTGACAGTAATGTTTGTTATGAAAATGATGAATGTGTTTATGAATTCCCATTAGTTTCGAAAAAAAATCATATCGATTTAGAAGCAAACCTGCCCCATTTGCAAGATATCTTCAAAAAAAACGGTTACAGAATCGGTCTAACTGCATGAAAAAAAAACATATTTTTCGGAACTATAGCACTAAGAATCACCATCAGCAGTTGATTCATTGTGATCGTCCACAAGAAACTTCATTATCCCAAGTAACAATTTTTGTTTTGTTCCATCCGTATAAAGGGTGATACGGTCAAAATTTGGTCAAGGGAAAACGCGTGTAAATCGGTGAAATCGTTTATTTAAAAAATCAAATTAAATTTCTTTTTCAAGTTCAATTAGTATAAAATTCAGGAAAAATATTCAGTTAGGCTTCCGCTTTTCCAAATCCGGAATTGCCGGGCCTTACGCTTGACCCCTGCCATCAGATTTTGTACAGCCACCTTGTCCACCTTCTTCGCCGCAGAAAGCCAGTTTGCCTTGAACTGCTGCTCGTCCTTAGCAGTTTTTTGGTCTTCTTTAGGTTCCGCTGGACAATAGCCCAGTATTTCTCAATTGGGCGGAGCTCTGGCGTGTTGGGAGGGTTGTTGTCCTGGGAACCACCTGCACGTTGTTGGCGGCGTACCACTCCATGGCCTTTTTACCGTAATGGCAAGATGCCAAATCCGGCCAAAACAGTACGGAACAACCGTGTTTCTTCAGGAAAGGCAGCAGACGTTTATTCAAACACTTTTCACGTAAATTTCTTGGTTGACAGTCCCGGAAGCTATGAAAATGCTGCTTTTCAAGCCAAAGGTACAGATGGCTTAAGCCAAACCAGATATTTCTTTGCGAACTTTGACAGTTTCGTGTGCTTGAAAATATCTGCTACCTTTCCCCTTCCTTTTGCCGTATAAAACTCCTGTCCCGGAAGCTGCTTGTAGTCGGCTTTGACGTAGGTTTCGTCGTCCATTACCACGCAGTCAAACTTCGTCAGCATCGTCGTGTACAGCCTCCGGGATCGCGCTTTGGCCGTCGTATTTTGTTTATCATCGCGATTTGGAGTCACTACCTTCTTGTAAGTCGATAGTCCGGCTCGTTTTTTGGCTCGATGCACGGTTGTAGACGATACACCCAGCTTATTTGCGGCATCTCGGAGAGATAGGTTAGGGTTTCGCTTGAAACTACCGGCAACTCTCTTTGTCGTCTCAGCGGCTTCCGGTTTTCGATTTCCGATCCAGACTTCCTGGCTGTCGACAAACGTTCCCAAACACTTTAATTACATTTGTAACGGTTGATTTGGCAACTTTTAGCGATTTTGCCAACTTTGCGTGCGAGTAGCTCGGATTTTCGCGATGCGCGAGCAAAATTTTGATACGCTGCTCTTCTTGCTTGGACGGCATTTTGAAAACTGAAGAGTGAATTCCAAAATCAAAATAGGAGCAACATTCTACACACACACCTTCAAAATGAGGGGTGTTCAGGTTTTTTAAATGCAAAATTGAAAGAAATACGTCAAGTTGATATTGACCAAATTTTGACCGTATCGCCCTTTAGACTGCTCTCAAGATGTATTCTGAACTCAATTTAAACTTCACGCCATTGCTATGGACAAAATTACAGTGCCGGTTGAATCTGTAATTAGAAGTATCACTCAAAATTACTAAATAATCTTGACATTTTTTGATGTTTTAAAAAATCGTTTCATCGACAGTGTAGACCAACAAAGGTGCTACAAAATTCGAAAATATAATGCTGATTTTTTTAGTCTTTAGATTGGCGCATAGATTATGCAATAGTAAAATAAAAGTTGCACCATAAAAGCTGCCTCGCATATGATATTTGGTTAAGCGTTCTGGGCAAAAACAATCTTTGAATTTCTGATATTAATTGAATAATCGATTTGGCCAAAAACGATTGTCTTTTTTTACTACGTGTTGTGCATATTCTTGTCATAAATAAACATAATTTACATAATCACAACAATATTATCAATCTTTGTTAACTTCTGTTCGTTTGAAATTACTCAAACAGGCATGTCATCTCCATGTGTTTCTGCAATTGTTTTTACTTTGGAATTACTTGATTATAATCTATTTGTTATTACGATGCTAGAAGCAACCAAGATAGTGTCGGATCCAATACTAAGCCTAGGTACCTGAATTCGACCACTTATCTGAATGAATGAAGAATGAAATAACATATATTTAGTCTTCACCACATTTAAGGACCATAAGTTGTAATTTAAAAAACCTCTTAAATCATAATTCATACTGAAAATAATGCAGAAAGTATCTTGGTCTGCATAAAAAATTGCTGAATCATCAGTGAATAGATTAGTGAATAGTTTAGGGACTTCTTTTAAAGTTAAGTTTCCAATATTATTTATGTTAATGAGGAATAGAAGAGGTCCTATATTACTACCTCGAGGGACACCAATGTTAAATATGCTAAAAGAACTCTGTGAATCCTCGATAGCCACATACTTTTGCCTATTTGTGAAGTAACTTCGAATAATATAATTTGCAACACCACGTACTTCTTGGTATTCTAGTTTTCGCAAAACAATGTATCAAATGTGTGTATTTTCTAAATATATAAACAGGCCGCCAACAACGCTCTTAACGCCCCTTACTTAACAAGAAACAAGAAGTTTCAATTTATTAATGTGACTGGATATACTTTTTTCCTACATACTGTATGTATTGCTTGTGATTAGATTGATCTTTAGTTGAAAACAATGTCTCAGATCAAGTCAGGCTATAATAATAAATAAGAATTACAATTACAAAAGAATGAAAATATTCTGCGAAAAGCTGTTATCAAATGCTCTCCCTCGGCTAATATCTCAGAAAAAAATAACTTTTAACCTTTTCCCAGCAAATCCCCAATCGCAACGGTCATCCGTCATCGAAGAAATCATAACTCAGATGTGATCTACTGTTGGTTCCCACTGCGTCAGTCGCAAACCATCTCCCAACCCTCGAACCCCAGCGCTAAACTGCTGCCGCGATAATTAATACGATCGCCTAATTCGATGCTTGTTCAGCCTAATTGGACAATTTGACTACTTTCTTTCGATGCTCTCCGTGTGCTCCTTTGAAATCGAACAAGAACAGCAACAGCAACAGCAACAACAACAACATCCAAATCGGCAAAAAACAAGGAAGATAAAAGGCATTCCACCTTCTTCCCATTCGCACTCGCGCGCCCAACGCGAATCAGACGGAAAGCCGAACCGCTCTGCTTTGCGTGGCGGGGGTCTAGGTGCGGGTGGGGGTAGTGAGAAGATAAAAAATCACTCCGGTTCCACCCCCAAACAATTGAAAAGTTTGTTCGAGTCACGACTTTTGGCTCTCCGGCAGCTCTCAGTTAGGTCGTTGCGTTGTTAGGCTAGCTACAACCACTACTCCATCGCCATCGTCGTTTTCGGCGTCGTCGTCGTCGTCGTCGTCGTCGTCTTCGTCGCCAGTCCACACGGGTGCGAGTGTGTGAGGAAACGATACTCCACTACCTACATAGCTACCACTAAAACTGCATCGACTGACTGGCCCAGGTTGGAGCTTGTGGCGCATAACGACCGACCTGCGACTCTGCATCCAAAGATGAATCTCGGAACGAAAACGAAACATGAAAAATCTCTTACCACGGGCTCGAGCAGGACATCTGAGGGGTTGTTGTCATGTTGGGACGACCCAGACCAACATGCACTTCACATGGAGCTTGTTTGTTTCAGTTTCAGAAGTTGATGTTTGTTCTCGTATATGAGGGATAATTTGTCGCGCTGCGTGTTGCCACGGATTCTGGGCATTAATCTTGAGTCGTTGGAGGAATGGTTTGTGTTGGACGCGAAGAAGATCAAGAAGCTGCATCATCATCGTCGGTGCTGTCGTTGTCGATGTGGGCTCGTGCCCATAACATGACTATGGTACGCAGTTTACACCTTCTACCGTGCGTCTTTAGGCGAGTAGGTGCGGCCTACGACGGTATAGCACTTTGAAAAATTGGCCTATTCCATGTCATTAGCTGCGGATCCTCTGGAGCTACTTTCTGTTATGCTGGAATACACACCTGCACCACCGATCAACTCTCAAGTTCACCGGCCCGGAAGCTGCCGACTTCCTTGTAGGTAGGTAGGTCTTTAGTCTCTAACTGCACTGCTGACCATACTAGCGCCCGTCAGCGCCGAATTAAGCCGAGCGGCGATGGCTCCGTTACAAAACAATTAACCTCACTTATCCCATTGATTTTCCCGAAATTCCCGCCAAGAAAGCAAAAACAAAAAAAATGTTTCCTATTGCCTAATTTAATATGATATGTATGGTCTTATCAAAGAATTCACCCACCGAAATAACGCTCCGCACAGGAAACCCCCTAACCGTGCTTTGCCCGTCGCTTGGCTCGAAGAATCATATGATCATTTTCTCACCTCTTAAGCTACCGTTTTTTTTCCCCAATTCTTTAAATTTCATCATCGCACTTTAGCTTTTAATTTGGATGCCATTTCCCCACAAAGCGAAAGATCAAGCACATGTAGGAAGCAAATCGAATCAAAGGAGGCCGTGGTTGTCGGGAGAGAGGGGGGCCGGCTAATTGCATGTTTAGACATCGCTTTTGGAAATCAATGAGCGAAGCCGATCGAAGCGCCGTGCAATTCATCATTCATATGTGTAAAAAGGGTAGAGCCCAATGCGTCGGACTTCCTTCCTTTTTTTCTGGTCTGGGCATTACCTGGCCGTGGTATCAATCAATCGATCGACCGACCGATGCGGATGGGATTATGCGCGGGGTGAAAGGGTGGCCGGAGTTCCCTTTCAACTCACCAAAACTGAACTGCGGAAAAAAGATGCAAAAAGCGAATGCGCGCGCCCCGAGACGCGATTGAGTGGGAAATTGAAACAAAATATGAATGAAGAATGTATGCTGCAGGGTGGGATGGTGGGGCAGCCCAGCGATGAAAAAGCGTCTGATTGAAGGGCGTAGAGAAGGCTGCTGGAAGCGATTGGATTGCGCTCTGCCAAATGTGTGAACGTTGATATGAGAGGGATTTTTTTTCTGCAGTCCGAATTGTGCTAGTTTGAAATTTGAATGCAAGCGAAAGCTTTCAATCGTTCGTTGAACTGATTAAATGGCCAAATGGTGAGAGTGCTTTCGAGGTGAATAGGGTTAACACTTTGTTTTTTCTCGGGTTTGCTAAATAGTTTCCGTTTATTTGAGCGTTGAACCGGTGAGGGAGGTTTAACTTTATCGTTTGAGTCCTAGAATTTCAATCGAAGCTACGGGTTCAAAAAATATTCAACGGAAGTTTCGAATGGTACC
Organism: Aedes japonicus; assembly: GCA_034211315.2. NCBI lineage: Eukaryota > Metazoa > Arthropoda > Insecta > Diptera > Culicidae > Aedes > Aedes japonicus. The sequence continues at coordinate 22,325 of JASCZW010011924.1, forward strand.
ATTGATCTTTTGTGAATTCAACGATTTTCGAGAAAACCATCTAATAATGATGAAGTATTCTCTTTTATTCTTTTTATTTGCCCAAAACTCTTGGTATTATCCTGAGCATAACCAGAGTAAAACATCGAGAATCCGTATCCTGAGCATAATTGAAGTGACTTAAGAATCAGTGAACGTGAAGCTCTTTTAGGTTATGAGATGCTCCATAACTGTCCCAATTGTATTCTTACATTTCCGGCTTATTCCCGAAATTTCCTGAAACTAATCAAACTGTCCCAAATTTATCAGCCCTTACGCTGACTAAGCTTTGTACTGTATGGGAGATTTTGGAAATCTCACGATGATTTATGGATAGCTCAAGAGATTTCTTGCCCTTGTTTGTTATTATTTTTCTATACAAGATTGAGCCGAGCTGTCCCAAGTATTCTTCTTATTTGGCATTTCAAGCTTATTGATTTCACAATTCGCTAATTGCTTGCTCTCAACTTAGTGTTCACAGTTATTAATTGAGAGCTTTCGTTGCTAGGTACCATTTTTATTCACCTTCAGGCTCAGGGAGTCGAGAAATTTCCCTTAACGACAAATTCCTAGACCAGACCGGAAGTTGAACCCAGCCTAACTAACAATTTCAGTTATATTCCAGCCGTATAGCACTCCTCCTGGCTGTGTTGATTAAGCTACATTCCAAACTGTTTTGTCTACCAACACCTCTTCTATCGTTTTTCAAATCCGAAATGTGTACAAAGAGGCCCATTCTATAGATGGTCTTGAAAACAAGTTAATAAAACTTTAATAGGACCATATAGATTTTGAAAATGTTGTAGTGAAAGATGTTTTGACTACTTGAGAACCTTCATAAAATCTTTTGGCATGCAAACCAGCATATGGCTAAATGGCCACAGCTGTCAAACTTCACTGTGATTTTGTGGTTGGTTTTGTTGCTCTGCTTTGGTCGATTCTCTAATAAAAATGAATCAAGAAATCACTTTATATAATAAAAAAGCATATTTTAAAAATTTATATGATTTCTTACCCTTCCCTTAGAGCGCCCGTCTAGCTTAACGGGTGTCCACTAAATAATGAGAACGAAAAGAATGGGTCAGGAAAAAAATACCAGTGAAGTTTTGTTCAAACTGATTTATTTTATTAAAAGGGTCAACTTAAATCTTCAAACTAAGTTTAGTGAATATTGTCATATGGTCCGTGGTCCGCCGTGCGGCGCAGCTTAGTCGTTATGCTGGAACATGACCGTTGGACGGCAGCCACATCGATTTTTCGGATGCAGCTTTTGATCCTGTTGGTAAGTTGCTTGGTGTTCTTGGCCTTCCAATTATCCTTGTATACCATGGAGCTCAAAAGACCGAAGAAATCCTCGATAGGACGGCACTGTGGCAAATTTGTCGGATTCCGGTCTTTTGGGACATATGGTATATTTTGGCTCTCCAAAAACGTTAGCGTTTTTTTGCGTAGTGCGATGATGCCTTGTCCGGCCAAAACACGTATTTGCCATCCGAGTGATGTTGTTTAAGAAATGGGATGAGTATTTTCTGCAAACACTCTCTTTGGTACACCTCCTGGTTGATGGCCAAACCGCTTGGTTTGAACCACGGCTTCGAATTACCCTTATCGGATATTACGATGTATAACATAACCTTCGATTCAAATTTGTGCTTGAACTTATACATTACTTTTGGAGGAGTAGTAGATTTGTCCTTAGTGTAGAATCGGTCGTTTCCCGGTATCTGAGACTTCGAAAGAGGAAAGTAGCTTTCGTCGTCCAGAACGAAAGATTTTCCGCCGTAATTCCGAGTCATCCAGCGGCATTGGGATTTCACGGTTTGAATCTGCTCATCTGTGTACTCTGGGGATCTGGTTTTCTTTCTACACACTATTCCTTCTTTTCTTTAGCGTCTTGCAGATGAGTGACTTCGAACAATGGAACTTTCGGGCTGCTTCCCGTTGACTTACCGAATCCTTGTTGTTGAACATGCTGCGCAGCGAGCGGAGCGTTTTCTCATTCATTATTTTCGCTGGACGGCCGCAACCTTTCTTCCGGGTTACTCTCATGCATGCCAGGATACGGTATACGGTGGATACCGGAACTTTTTCACGACAAAAATGGTCCACCGTGTATTTTTTTCCACGATCTTCGTTCGCTTGAAAGAATTGTACAACGCGCGCGCAGTTCTTCCTGTTTCGACGGCATGCTGAACACGACTGAACATGTTAGAGTGAAATAAGAGTGTATGAAAATTTTCTGGAGAGTGCAACGATTCATTCATCTAAAGTGACATTTCTATGCGGCCGTTTTTGTTCTGATGGAAAAGTATTGAAATCATTCTCATTTTTTAGTGGACACCCGTTATTGGGAGGTGTGGGTTAGATTTCCATCGATAGGCAGTGAGTTTTTTTTTCAGAAATTTCCCAACATATGATCACACATGCTCTTAGCTTTCGAGTATTGTTTTCCGAAAGCCATATTCATGATTTAACAGGTTACCTACCTGTTGTGAACGAAGATTAATATGAGACTGACATATGATCGTTGTTCCAATGAATCATATTCATGGACACTGGATTGAATAGAGTGACGAATTGTGTCGAAAAGATAGTAATTTTGTTTCCTTTAATATCGAGATAGCCCTGGGCTGGTTCATCTTCCGTCGTAGTCACTCAAATACCTTTTTGGGTATTTTCGTAACTTGTCCGGGGTGAGATTCGAACTCGTGACTTAGGCGTGAGAGGTATTGATGTTTACCACTACGCAGGGGTGGCCCCCTTTTTTATTATGGAGAAAATCTAAAATAGTATAATTTGCTCACTTTTGATTCGGAATAAAAAACAACATATATTTACACAGTGTTGCAGCTGTCATAAGTACGCACCTTTCTCGAGTAATCCGTTAAAAGGGCCAAAACACCAAATATAAACAATGAAAGATCGTCGAAAGTTTGAGATTTGTATGCATCTAGCTATGATGAATTGCATGAAAATTTTAGTATATATAACTTATTATGCAATTCCTGAAAACTATTTGTGTACAAATATGCATACATATGGCAGCTACTACGTCATCCAAATGTTTACATATTATTGTTTAGTCACTTTAAGTGACCGAGATATCCATCGACAAAAAGAAAAAAGTACTCACATATCAAGATACAGAACATTTAGATATGGAGAGTTAACTGTAATTTTTTTTTACATAATCGTCACTCTTTTTACATGCACTCTACCCATCTAATCATAGTGATCGTTGTTGAGGGAGCAGCGCAACACCCAGTGTACTTTTTTTTCTTCTTCATTATATACGAAAATTTTGAAGGGGGGTGACAAAAGAATAAAATAAGATTTGTTTCGGCCTAATATCTAGGAAAAAGTCCTAGTGTTGTGGGAGATTGTGTTTGATAGCAAAATATCCAAAAAAATTGAGTTTTTTCACAGCGAATCATGCTCCAAATCATATGCGCATTTAAACTTATGGTGAGTACGATAAGTGCTTAAAATTAATGCGCCTCAGAAAAATGCCGGTTGACAACAACGAAAACAAAATAATAACAAATATGTGCAATAAATTAATTTTACATAACATTTAAAATTTAGAGCATTTAGTCTTCCACATTTCAATTATTACCGTCAAAGTGGTTTTGGCAAAACACATTACTAAATAGTTTCATAGCAGTCTTTGCGAAGATCAGTTACCTTTTTGGCAAAACTGTGATATTTTTTACAATCGCCATATTAAAATATGTAAAAAATAATTGAAATGTGGAAAGACAAAAGCACCAACATTTAAATGTAATGCAAATTAGCTGAAGATCGGAGACCAATTTCGGATTAAATCAATTTTCTGGGAATTCATGATTATTTTATCGAATATATTTGTTTTAATTTTGTTTTTGTTGTTGTTAACTCTCATTATAAAGAGAGAGAGAGAGAGAGAGAGAAAAAAAATCTCATTGTATCTGAGGCGCAATATTTTTCGGCTCTTACCGTGCCAATATTCACAATAAAATTATATGCGTATATGATTTGGAGCAAAATTATCCGCAAAACAAGACCTTTTATCTCAGATATTATTTACTTGGGAAACTAGGAGAATTTAAAATTTAACACTTCATTTGATCACTTTTTGAAAATAAAAAATAAAACATTGAAACACTTTTTCAAATTTTCGCTAGTAAACGCTAGCAAATCCCTTTAAATTCCACTACGAACTTATCTTTTGACAAATAGGCCTATTTCGTCTGCTACTTACAGACTTCATCAGTGTCGAGTGTTCGACTTAGTTTTTTTTTAAATAGTGTTTTTAAAAAAAAGTGAAAGTATTATTTACTCCTAAATGGATCAAAAGAGCAGCAAATCAAACAAAGCAGAACAACAAAAACCAATCATGATATCACAGTGAAGTTTTACAGTTGTGGCCATTTACCTTTATGCTCGTTTTCATGGCAGCCAATAGGTTTTATTGCCGACAGGCGTTCGACTTCATCTCATTTACCTGTGTAGTACATGGCTTACCTTTAAATATCATGTAACAATAACCTAACAGATGGTGCCGCAGATTTGTTTTTATTGATAAGGGAAAAATGGGTTGCACTTAACACTGTCAGTTTTAATGAAGCGTTAAGTTGATTAGGCGGCGCTACTATGATTACAACGTAATTAGATTTGAAATTTCACACAAAAAAATTGAATCGTTTTGTTCGAGCTTGAAACGTCTGTTTGCGGTTTAATGAAGGTTCTCAAGTGGTCATAACATCTTTCACTAGAACATTTTCAAAATATTTATGGTCTTATAAAGGTTTTATTTACTTGTTCTCACAACCATCTATAGAGGAGGTGTTGGTAGACAAAATAGTTTTGAATGTAGTTTTATCAACAAAACTGGGAGGAGTGCTATACGGCTGGAATAAAACTAAAATTGTTACTTGGCAAATCATGTACGAAAGCAGTATCTCAGACAAGCATATAAAACTGATCCGGGCTACGATGCATGGAGTGAGTTTGTAATCAAATTTGTTACCAAATTTGTCAGTAGTTTAAATAACTTAAAATTATGGCAAATCTTAGTCAACGTTCAACAAGATTGTAACGAAATATGTTGAAATTGAAACTTATATACTACTCAGTCTGTTATATAGTTTAAGAAATTAAATAACTGAATTACAACAAATTCTGTTTTTTCCATAACTGAATTATAGCAAAATCTGTTTTTTTTGTGAGCTAAATTATAAACTGTTGTGTTGTAAATATTCTACCTCGCATAGACGTGCAGGATTCCGAGGTATGGTCAAGTTCAACTGTTTCATTTTTTTTGTAGCGACGAAGCAGCTAAATATCTCACAAAGAATTTGAGTTGACCAGCTTCCTATCACCATATTGCTGAATCTGACACGCTGTTTTCACATTCAAATTGCTAATTGAATTTTTGTCTCCAAAAATCTCTGACGGAAGAACCCGACTAAAAGGGAACAACAAAATTAATTCAAGTTTTGTTATTCAGTTATGCTGTTTTTATAACAGAGGCTGTAAAAATTTGGATCACGGATGATGTTTAAATTACAGAAATTGTAACAAAAAATCCAAGTGATGACAAAATTATAGTAAACTATGATATATATATATAACATAAACAAAACCAACTTTGTAACGGTTTTGTCACGATGTAGAAAAAATAATATCACCTGGCGTTAAAATTAATTTATTTCTTTGAGAAGATTGTGCCTCCTAGGGCATTAAACCGTTATTTGTTAGAAGTATTTTATACAATTATCCAGATGAAAATGTCTGTAACAAATTCATGTCATGAGCAGTTAGTCGTAAGAAGGTTTGTTATAAGTTTGTTGTTTTTATGTTAAACGCTTCTGGTCGGGTTTCCTTGAACTCAAATGTTAATTCGGTGCAACTAAAATAATGATTGTTTTGCAAAATCGATCAAAAGTACAAGATCACTTTAAGCCGACTGTAAGTCAATTGCAATCCACTACGCGCGATTGCAGTGAGATACCGCTTGGTCCTGATTGATTATAAATAATTTGGTTGTAATTGTGTTTTAATTCAACAAACAATTATAACTTCCTCTGTTAACGTAACAATTTTTGTTTCAATTGAAATTTATTTCGACCTTCCAATGCAGAATGTTTCTTACACAATTAAAAAATAAATGTTATTTTTAACATATTTTGTTATTACTAAGCTACAATTTTGATGCAATCTACTGGTTGGGTAGGCGTGTTTGAAAGACGCGTGTTGCGGATTAAACACGACCCGAAAGAAGTTTAAAGACAACTTAAATATTATTTTTTTTAATATGATGGATTCAAAAACGGCGCATGAAGTCATCTTACGTCCATCATCAATTGGGCTTCTACGCCGAATCTAAAAGAAAACCTGACCAGAAGAAAACAAGAAAACTATTTCAAATTTTTTTTATTCAGTTACGCTGTTTTATAACAGAGTTTGTTAGAATTAGATCGCGTTAAAATAACACAAATAGTAACAAAATATCCTCAAGACTATGATATAGATATTATATAAATAAGAAAAAGCTTTGTTACTGTTTCGATCAGATGTAGCAGGATCATAACAGCTTTTATTAGAAACAATCTATTGATAAAAAAAGAGCATGACAGAACGGAAGATTATATAAAGAAAGACAACCAAGAAGAATTTTGAATTAACATTTCATTTAATCACTTTTTACTCGTTAATTTTTTTATTTTTTTTCTAAAGTGATCAAATGAAGTGTTAATTTAAATTCTCCTAGTTTCCAATCACAATCGTTGTACTAATCCATCAAAAAGATTTTAAATTCTTGTTTTTTTTAAAGAAAACGAAGAAAAACATGAGGAAGATGAAGACGATGGAGAAGAAGATGGGGCAGAGGACAGGAAGACGAAGGAGAAAAAGAAGGAAAAGAGGAAGATAAATGAAAAAAAAGATGATGGAGAGGAAGGCAATGAAAAGGAAAATAATGAAGTAAAAACGGAAAGAAAGTTGAAAAGAGGGAGAAATGCAGGAAAAAATTATAGAAAATAAGATGATGAAAATAAACAGAACATGTTGAAGAAAAATAGAAGAAAACGAGAGAAAGAAATTTTAGTCAAAGGCTGTCTTAAGAAAATTAGTAAGTCGTAAACAAGGTTTCCCATCATTTTGTTATTTTTATTGATTTTTCATTAATGGTGCGGAATCAAATCTGTTAAGATGGGAAATAGAAAATGCCGTATATATTCGTAAACTTATCGTTTAAAATCAGCAGGAAGGGAATTCGAACATATGAATTTAGTGAGGCAGTCGTAACGAAAAATATGCAATCAGTGTATGAAGAATTTCTGAAGTGTGACTGATCGAACTATCAGATGAAGGAAGAAGAAAGCTATGCGTGCACTCAGTGATTGCCGAATTTCTTGAGAAGTGACCAAAAGTATGAGCTTAACCAGCCAAGGCTGAAAAACTAAATAATAAATATAACTATCTATTCATTAAGTTACCTAAAACTAGTTTGCTATCAGTTGTGTAAAGACCGCATCGTTGATTGCGAGTACACCTTTGAGGTTCTGTATGGAAAGACTATGATTTATTTTGACACCTGTGTTAAGCTTGCCTTGTAAAACAAACGAAAAACCTTAATTTAAAGTTAAAGTTTTACTTCAAGCGGAACAATGCGAGGTCTTATGGAAGAAAAGCGAAAATCGATTGTTACAAAGTACTGCACCGAAAAGGGATTGGCGCTAAAAAAATTAGAAAAAGAAGAAGGTGCTAGTGTTCTGTGCGGTCCAAAATGGGATCAACCGGTTTGTTATGCATAACATACATTGAAGGACTTATCCGGTCGTGGTAGAAAAACAGGTATCAAACCCAAATTTGAACAAACAAACGTGCAAAGTTTTTGAAAGAAAAAGGAGGTATCCGTCGGAGATTGCGCGCCAAAAAGTGTGGAACGACGACGGAAATGGTCCCACGCGCATAGTAGCGAAATTCCCTGAAGAAGACCTGGAAACAA
>JASCZW010011925.1:0-30338 GCA_034211315.2 Aedes japonicus
GCCACAGGTGGGAATAATTTAAAGGCAATCGAAGGTTTTACCACCTCGAAAGTGAAGCGAAGATGAAGAAAGGTATAGCCGATTGATATTTTTCCGGAGGATCAGTGTGCTGTTCTGGGGACCACACATGCCCGTCGCTGGACCAAATGATATGGCGAAAGCCGAAGACAACACCGCCAGCAGCATCTCATTTAAATACTTCTTGCAGGACGCCGCCATCTACCAAAGAAAATCACTCTTAACGATGTGTCAATGGCGACTTAGGCACGGTAGCTACTTTCAACGATGTTGGTACGTCTACTGAGGTTGCGGAGCAGAGATGTGTCTTTAAGATTCGAACGTTTCAAAGGAACTGTGACGTACGCCTGAAGGTTTGAGCAACATCGTCGCCTTATAAACCAGAAGCAAAATAAGGGTAGTCATTGGGAACTCGGTTTTGCTCAAAGGCGCAGTGTAAAGGTCATTGAAATTTATGTCTTTTATTTTCTCTACATACCTGTTACGGCTGCTGTGTGGTAACTTGTTTGCATAGGTAGACAGTTTATTTATTACCTTGCATTGAGTGAGATCCATTTTCTGATTTTTCAAATTCACAAATGCTTCGAGATTGTGCTCGCGGATTTGAATTCAAACGGATGAACGCCCTCAAATAAACAAACCACGGACTGCCTATCAAATGGGCTTCATCCGATTCATTTTGCGAAAGTTATATTAGGTTAGATAAAACTCATAATAAAACGTAGCATGGCTCACTGCCATTGGTTGCTATAGCAACGCTGTGTAAACAAGAATTCACGCATGGTATTAATGAAATCTGCTTGCGCTCGTTGAATCACTTGAAAATCATCAAAAACTACCTAGCGACCTAGACAATGTGTTCAATGTTGACGCTGAGGTCCCCCAGGGGAACCTCCTAGGATCAATATTGTTCAACATCTTCACGTCAGAGCTCCTCCCCTACCAAGTGGTGGTATTTTGTCTATGTTCGCAGATGACACTGCCATAATCTACAGGATCAAGATAGATCGAGCTCCTTTTTAAACTCCGGAAGGCCTGGATGTTCACAATAAAACTGCCCAACAGCTGGATGGTTTGCATCAATGGAGAGTAACACGAACCATTCTGTTTCCACAATAAAAATCACATTAGCTTATTCCGCTTGGTAATGTGAAAATCCCAACCACGGTAATACTCATCGATTGGTCAGGTGGAGTAGATTAATCTCGATCTCATATGATGGCAAATCCACAAGATGCTCCACCCTCAAGAGGTCACTATACTCTCTCATCAACAGATCAACAGACCGAATCAAACAACTACGGCTAGAGCGCTTGAACCGTTTGGTGTCAGCGTTAAAAAAAGAAGTATACCATCATCGTAGTCTCCGATGAGAAAATGTTCACCATCGATCCCGTATCTAACACACATACAGACAGGTTTATGTTGCCGAAGAAGATTGAAAATGCCTCCAGTATTTATCAAAGCTGGATTAAAAGTTAATACAAGAGTCTACGCAGGCATTTTGAAAAGGACCACGTTCTGCCATGGATGGAAACCAACTTTTGACACACCAACGTCATTTTCCAACGGGACGGAGCACCGTGCCATGCCTCAAAAAGGACTCAAGCGTGGCTGAAGGAAAACGTGGAATTTTTCCAAAGGACGTTTCGCCTCCTAAAAGCCCGGACTTGAATCACTTTGGATTACTCAAACTGGGCATATGTTCCCTGGAAGCTTCAGTGCAAAGGCATGGAACTCGATGAATGACTCATGCATTGAAAGTATGCTCTCGATTTCATCCCCGTTTGGAGAAGGTGATCGAGAAAAATGGTGAACTTATTGAGTAATGTAATTATGAAAGGCTTGATAAACGATTCCCTAAATGAAATTACGGTTTTTATCATGTTCCCATGAAAAAACTTATTTGAAACTGAAGTATGAATTTTCGCATTTTTTTCATGGGACATACTGTAGATGTAGGGTAAGGGAATGTAATGCTAGCCTAGCTCCTTCATTCAGCCTATGTACCAAATGTGTCATTAATTTAGCAATAATCAACCAAATCATGTTGCTATTGGGATGGCCGATGTACTCCGAAGCAATTGATACAATATTAATCAACTTATAGTTGTTCACTTCCGCGTAATTTTCGATTTTTTGAACATATCTGGGGCATCATGATTTCACTGGTTAAGCTGAACAGATGATCTACACGATCTTCAAGTGATCCAAATTTGGCTTAATTAAATCAATAAAGCAAGTAATGCGAGTCTGAATGTGCAGAAAACAGTTACACGTTACAAACTTACTGTCACTTAGCTAAAATAACAATGATCTTTACAAGAAAATCGTAGACCCAATGTTGAGGAATATTTTTTGTATAGTTCCAACTATGGCCTGTTGTATCAATAACGTAGGTAAAAACGTTGTTATTGGTAAAATATCAAGTGGAAATGCATGAATTTGCGGTTGTTTCTATTCAAGTGATCAACTCATGTAAAGCGCAAACCGACGGAACAAATTCATTGTATGATGAAGTATAATGTTTTCATTATTGAATGGCTGATAAATCATATATGAACATCACTTAACTGTTTCGAGGCAGTTTTACTTTAGTTTGTTTGAGAAATGTTGTTTTGGAGTAAATCGAATACAGACTAGCAATGCCTTAATTATAAAATTAAAAACAAAAACCGTACAAACACTGCATTTAGTAATAAATCCATCGAATGAGCCGAAGTTGCATCCATGAATAGACCCAATTTGTTGCTTATAGACCGACATAAAATCCATATCTCTCGAATGTTTCTGACTTTAAAAAAAGAGTTGTGTAACTTTTCGTGATATATACTACCAAATGCCTTCTCAAACTTATCTTAGCAAGTGTCTAACTAGTTGAATCTCGCTTACAGCATATAAACTGTATGAGTTATAACAAAAAATGTAATCGTAATTGCATAATAGGCTGAGTCAAGGGACACATATCCTATCTGAACCGATTTTGGATTTTATTTCGTGATATGATGGAGGCACTTTCAAACTCAAACCTGAAAATGAGTGGTTTTGAATAACTTGAAAATAATGGTGATATAACAATTTTCCTGAAAGTATCTTTAAAACTAATAATGGGGCTAGCACAAGCTAGAGGCAATTATTTTATACTTCTCATTGTACGGTAAAACTCTTCCATATAAATTGTGGTTCTGAAAATCGTTGGACAGACAAAGGTTGAGATAGTACATAACTATGTGTGTGTGTTGCTAGCATATCATGCTAAAGCCTTATGCCATTTTATCATACAAAAATGCAAAAAACGAGGTCTGCTGATCAATCAACTCCATTTCATCAGGCTGGTTCTTCAAATACACTTCGTGCTACAGAGCAGTGCGAAAGAAGATGAGTTGACGAAAGCGTCTGCCATTCCAGAACCTTTCGGAAAGCGGCAAGGACACCAGAAGTAGGCATCTAGCTAAAGAGCCACTCGAAAGACTTCTGCGATCGGCGGAAAAAGCTGCTCACCACTATTCTTCCTCTGCCACAGCGAAGCTTCTAAAATATCAAAAGGTGACAAGTGGGCTTGTGATATGTAACAGAAGCTTAAGCAAACCGAAAAACTTACGAGCCTCAGCAGGGAAATGTCTCTAATGATTGAAAACAGTGGCTTAGCCTCAGTAAACGGAAGTACCAGGCTGTAGCGAAATTCTCCAGAAGGTTCTGGAATTAAAATGTTGAAGCCGTGGGGAAGATGTAATGCAACTTCGCTATGAAACAATCCCTGAAATTTCAGCTCCGAACTGGGATAAGGAGTTATCTATCGATTCATGTGAAGTTGAGGATATGATTGTAACGATGCTTGCAAGAATGTTCCAAATTGAGGAAGTTGGATTAAAAGATGAGTGCACTTTCTGAAGGTGTGGCGAAAACATAAGTCAATCGTGTTTTGTACGTGGCAGAGCTGGATTGGATTCCGCAACCAGGGTTCGCGCATTACGATCAGCTAAGATCTTGGAAAGAATGACTCCCTACTCACAGAACACATAATGTCTTAAGTTAGTGCTAGCGGTGAAGAACTGTAGGTTAATCCCAGGTCCCCAGTCAGATGTTTTCTGTCGTCACTGTCTGGAGCTGGGTAAAAGAAACCGCAGATGTACGAAAGCATGTTCACTGCAGCCATAGACAAAGCTAACAACATTAACACGGACCCAATCATTGTAACTTCAGAGAACATAAAGCTGCATGTATCGCTTTCGATTATGTACAGCCTTATTGCCAGCAAAGCGGCCAATGCGATAGTTGGTAATCACGCATGCCTGGCCATTGGCTGCTTCGACAATGCCAATCCACTTGTTATGTCTTCGTATTATCACGCTAGATTTAACTTTTTCGAGTGGCTGATACGCGTGTCGGCGAAGAAAAGGATGCGGGAAATCCAGCCCAAACACGTGAGGCTGTTAAAACAAAAGCACGAGAACTCGCCGGATTAAATGAGGTATGTTTCAACACAAATGTTAATCGTCCGGAGACAGAAGGTAGCAGTACGTGCAACCGGGGAACACGGCACGGATTCCCGCTATCAGAACATGCAAAATTTTCCAAAATACTTGGAATTAGCCAGAGACTCGTGGAAAATTCGAGAATGATCAGTTGTTTGGCGCTATCTTCAGATATTCATGATAACGAAAGCTGAAGAGCCTATATATTACCATCGGAGCAACAAATGAGAAGAATTTCCATTTATAAAGGAAGCTACGCTTGTGTACTCGACAACTGTAGCCATATATCGGAAATTTATAAGAAATCTTGTGAGTATTCAATATCCTTTTTTCGTACATATAATTCCAAAAACATTGAAATTCCCATATTAAATGACTTTCAGCCGTTTCCCTTGAGTTTCATCGATGAACGAGCGAGGCGAGAGGTGCCACAAAATATCGCACGCACCTAGCGAAAAAATTGTTCAGAAGATAGCATTCTGGACATGATGCGGATGTCACTAGCTTCAGTCCGACGTGAAGATGTCCTTTACAAAATCACATCGCCGCAAGCAAACGAGAGTTTGAACAGATGATAACATGTTATTACGACTGACCCAGAGAGTTTGGCCAAACGCAAGCGTGCGAGATACAACGAAACGGAGACCGAAAGTGAAAGTGATCTCGATACGGAATCAGTGTACGAGGACAGTGACGAAGATTAGAACATAAGTTCAACAAAATTCTTCGGTAACCTAAGTTGAGTGAACAACAAAATCATTTATTTTTATTCCATTTAAGAAAACCTCTGCAATCTTCATCGATGTGTGTTCTTTACAGAATTGAAAAAGTCAATTTCTAAAACTAATCAAAAAATAAGTTCGTAAAGAAAGTTTCCGCAGGTAGAGAGGATTCGGGTAAAATGGACCACTTTCAAAGGTCAAATCAAGCAGTATCATCTTCATTCGAATTTCCGGATCGTTTTACTTAATTACAGTGCAAATTAGGGTTATATTGGTGACATCAATGTATAAAACTAAATGACATATGAGTTTGAGGTATAATCATGGGGAGAATCGGCCAAAATGGACAACTTTCCGTGGCGTGCGGTGGCTGAAACAATCTCTAATCGATTTCTCGTGAATTTTCACACTAGAAATGCACATCCAAAGGGACTGAAACTAGCGGCCATTAAAGATCCGTTTTTCGCTCGTTTTTTACCACAGTGCATTGGTTTCTGAGAAACACGCCATATCTTGTAGAATAAAGAAAACGCACACACACACACATACACACAAATGCACAAACATGCACAAACATGCCCAAACGAAATTTAACATTCAGGTAAAAAAATAGCATTTGAAAAGATCTGAATAGAGATATGCTAAGGTGAATCAAAGTTATTTCAAATATTCTATGTCGTGAAATTAGGTATAAACGTTGTTAAAAAAATCAAAGCGCAATGGGGGTTGTTAAAAGTGCATTTTGTGATCAAATTCAGACAGGAAGTTCATTCCTGACCTACAAACGAATTAATAAATGTTAGAAACTACTTTTCGATTCACTCCTTACAAGGGCTCTATAAGAAAGATAGCATTCATGCAAACAATAAATTGATTTATCTCTATTGAAAGGCCGTCGATTCCAAATTCAATAAATAAATTCAGTGCATTGTCTTATTCTATCCATGCTAACATGAATAATACTCGTATTAATTTTTTTTTTTTGGAAGTTACTGGAGCATACTGTGTTGATCACATGACAGCAACAAATATACAACTTATAACAGTTTAATTGACTGTTTTCAGCACTATTAAAATAGAATGAATAGAAATAAATAAAATCAAGATACCTTTTCAACAACAACGTCTTTACTTTTGCACCTTTGAATCGTTCTAAGTTGCCCTTCCGTTACCTGACCCTACCCTTGCCATAACCTTATGCAATGTTTGGCTTGAATTGTCTTTTTACTTCATAAAATCAACCGATTCGTTCTATCGCCAAACAACTGGATTTATAGAGAATTAAGAGTTACTCATCCCCTATTTTGCGCCGCAATTTGTCAACCAAATAACATTCCAAATACTCGATGCCTGTCTTCACTCGACTATGATTCTACTGCCAGCCTTATCAGTCATAACTACCCAAATGAACAAACATGCCAAATAAATCCCAAATCGCACAAATCACGTTTTCCGAACTGCTGCGATCACCACAAATAACCAGTATTATCATGATTGACAGTTGTTGGCTCAAACATCGCAACGACCAGAACATCGTCCCGAGCTGGCGGCACAGCCCAAAAAATCCACCAATCAGAGCCGTCCGCTGCCGGATCGTACGATCCACTTCTTATCAGCCTTATGTTAGCCGAGAACCACGAGAACAGGAAGAAAACCTGGAAGGTTCTTCTGGAAGCGGCACACGCATCTCCTCAAGAGATTAACAGCAATCTGCAATCGCAACTGAAGCGTCAAGCATGTTGACAGGTTGGATGTGGTGAAATTGTGCTGCTTTAACATCGAACAGGTGAAATTGCTTTCCAATCACACACTGGTTGCTAACGAGCTGCAATCAATTATCAATTTTAACTTTGATTTATTTAATATATTTTTTTCGAATTTGAGGTCAATAATTCATTACGTTCGAAAACAACGCTAGCAAGGACAGCCACCAGCCAGCATTTCAGCTACAATGTCATGCGAAAACAAACTTCGCATTTGCGTTCCCAACTGATAAGAACGAAGAAAAAAAAAATGCCTACTTCAACAACTGCAAGTGTCATAAAATTGGCAATAACCGTTCCCGCCGAGTAAACGCCATTCAAGGCAACAACGATAACCGTAAACAGTGAGAGATGCGGATCCGTCGTCGTCGTCGTCGTCGTCGTCGTCGTCATGACACCATTCCGCACCCGAACCGGGTTAAGTTACCTCGCTTCGATCTAGACCTACTGTGTGATGAAATCGATGCTTCGGCCCTACCATCGGCTTATCATCGCCACCGACATTCTCCACGATCATCCAGCGCTGTAATGCGAGCCCCAGACGCTTTACATCCGCCCCGCACCTTCTCCCCAGTGCGTGGTAAACATAAACAACGTGGTTTGCTGTCAAGGCAACGCCAACGGGTGGGGGAAATCAAACACCGCCGTCGAATCGCTACGTCGCGACGAGGATCAGGCGATGCTCGACGATGCTCGACGGTGGACGCGTGGGTCCGAGCAATGTTTGATTCGCGATAAGAACGGGCTTTCAATGAAAATCGACTGCGTGACGGGGAAGGGTTGGGAAAACAATAACATTGATTCGTTTCGGAGAAGAAGTCGCCGTCGTCGACTTTCTTGTTGTTGTTTTAACTTGCTTGCTTGTGTCGATCCGGTTCGGGTTTAAATATAGAACTGGGCGTAACTCTTGTTTCCTACTGCGAGAAATCCTGGGACTTTCGGATGAATCAACTGACTCCTCGCTGTAAACATAGTCATATCTCACTTTTATTTTCCTGGTACACGTTAAAATATAGATCGGCAATAATTCTCTTCTCCTGTTTGTGTTTATATGTCTTCCTCCAATTCCCATTGCTACGTATCATTTTGGATAATCTGATTATTGATTTATTTTCCCTATGAAGATTGTTCTTCCCTTAGCAGTATAACACTCACTATTCGTTTCATTCGATAAACGCGCGTATATTATGTAACTTTTGCTTTGTTGATTTTGGGTGAAAATAAATCTTTTGATAACTTTTCCTACCGACTAGCTTTCGACAATTTTGGTTTGCTATTTGGCTGATATAAAAAGCACAGAGAAGCATATAAAGTTTCAAAACGACATGCACTCACCTAATATAGTTCGATTATCTGTTGATTTGAGAGCGGGGGGCGCTGAAGCAAAGTTTCAACAATAAATATAGATTTCAACTGTCTGCTGCGTTTTTCTTCTGTTTTTGATTTTGGTTTATGCTCCAGTTGTCTTAAAAAACAGTATTCAACAATTGCAAGCTTTGGAAGCTTTGCGATGATCGATTTGCGATGGCATTTGTACAGAGCAATTGTGGAATGAACGAGCTTTTCCAGGTTTTTGATTTTTTTTTCTTACACTGAGAAGTTTAACAAGTGGAAATTGTAGTTTTGCGATACTCTCTGTTTGCTGATATTTGATAACATTTACTCTTTATAGGTTTGTTATAGGAAACAACATCACATTGCGGTATTTTTTGTGTTTTCTTCTTCTTTGGTAAAAATTAATCTTATTTTTTGTATTATTCATCGAATTTTTCAATGGAAGATGAAAATTAACTAATTAATACTATATGGCTAAGTTAATACCTGTAAGAAATCTAAAACAAAAGATGAGGTCCAAAATGTCAGATAACTTTATTCATCGAGCTGTATTAAGTAAAGAAAAAAATGGGGAGTATTATATAACATTGCTATTATGGGCCTAATTGATTATTTGGCTTGAGCTAATTAAAAACTCCCGTGACGTAAATGGATCCTAAATTGATCCTCATTGAGTGATACAGTTCCTATCTGATACTGTCGCTGATGGCTGCTTTTGAAGTTTTCTCTGAATAATCGAGTACTTTGAATCATCATGGCCAAGGACTAGCCTAAAGGGTGTATCGATCAAAATTTGGTCGAATTAAGCTTGACGCATTTTCTTCCATCGTGCATTAAAAAATTTGCACACCCCTCATTTCGGAGGTGTGTGCGTGTAGCATCATGCCTCTATTTTGATTTTGAGATTAAAGGGTGATACGGTCAAAATTTGGTCAAGGGAAAACGCGTGTAAATCGGTGAAATCATTTATTTAAAAAATCAAATTAAATTTCTTTTTCAAGTTCAATTAGTATAAAATTCAGGAAAAATATTCAGTTAGGCTTCCGCTTTTCCAAATCTGAATTGCCGGGCCTTACGCTTGACCCCTGCCATCAGATTTTGTACAGCCACCTTGTCCACCTTCTTCGGCGCAGAAAGCCGCAGAAAGCCAGAAAGCCTTGAACTGCTGCTCGTCCTTAGCAGTTTTTTTGGTCTTCTTTAGGTTCCGCTTGACAATAGCCCAGTATTTCTCAATTGGGCGGAGCTCTGGCGTGTTGGGAGGGTTCTTGCCCTTGGGAACCACCTGCACGTTGTTGGCGGCGCACCACTCCATGGCCTTTTTACCGTAATGGCAAGATGCCAAATCCGGCCAAAACAGTACGGAACAACCGTGTTTCTTCAGAAAGGCAGCAGACGTTTATTCAAACACTCTTTCACGTAAATTTCTTGGTTGACAGTCCCGGAAGCTATGAAAATGCTGCTTTTCAAGCCACAGGTACAGATGGCTTGCCAAACCAGATATTTCTTTGCGAACTTTGACAGTTTCGTGTGCTTGAAAATATCTGCTACCTTTCCCCTTCCTTTTGCCGTATAAAACTCCTGTCCCGGAAGCTGCTTGTAGTCGGCTTTGACGTAGGTTTCGTCGTCCATTACCACGCAGTCAAACTTCGTCAGCATCGTCGTGTACAGCCTCCGGGATCGCGCTTTGGCCGTCGTATTTTGTTTATCATCGCGATTTGGAGTCACTACCTTCTTGTAAGTCGATAGTCCGGCTCGTTTTTGGCTCGATGCACGGTTGTAGACGATACACCCAGCTTATTTGCGGCATCTCGGAGAGATAGGTTAGGTTTCGCTTGAAACTACCGGCAACTCTCTTTGTCGTCTCAGCGGCTTCCGGTTTTCGATTTCCCCCCGATCCAGACTTCCTGGCTGTCGACAAACGTTCCCCAAACACTTTAATTACATTTGTAACGGTTGATTTGGCAACTTTTAGCGATTTTGCCAACTTTGCGTGCGAGTAGCTCGGATTTTCGCGATGCGCGAGCAAAATTTTGATACGCTGCTCTTCTTGCTTGGACGGCATTTTGACAACTAAAGAGTGAATTCCAAAATCAAAATAGGAGCAACATTCTACACACACACACCTTCAAAATTAGGGGTGTTCAGGTTTCTTAAATGCAAAATTGAAAGAAATAGTTGATATTGATCAAATTTTGACCGTATCGCCCTTTAGCACTTCAGATAACAAAATTTCGTCGAAGGAAGAGAAGCAACGCATCCAAATTTTGCACGAAGCTGGAAGTGGCGCCTTAAACTTACAAGAAAATGGTGACTCCAAATCGCGACGATAACCAAACCACGTCGGCCAAAGCACGATCGCGAAAGTTGTACACGACGATGCTTACGAAGTTTGATTGCGTGGTACTGGACGGGGAAACGTGGCAGATATTTTCAAGCACATTAAACTGTCTAAGTTCACGAAGAAATATCTGGTGTCGCAGGCCAGCTGTACATGTGGCTTGAAGAGCAACTTTTACGTTGTGACCGGAATCGTCAACAAGGAAATTTATCTGAGCGAGTGTCTACAAAAACGTCTACTGCCTTTCTTGAAGCAACACAATTGTTCCGATGTATTTTGGCCGGATTTGGCATCTTGCCATTACGGAAAAAAAGGACATGGAGTGGTATGCTGTTCAAATAGTGCCCAAAGACAAGGACCCACCCAACACGCCAGATCTCCGCCCAATGGAATAATATTGGGCCATCGTCAAGTGGAACCTTAAGAAGACTAAAAAAGCTGTTGGGAGCGAGAAACAGTTCAAAGCAAACTGGAGTTCTGCGGCGAATAAAGTAGACTGTGCAAAATCATATGGCAGGTTTTAAACGTAAGATACGGCAATTTGCATTCGGTAAAAGGAAGCTTAGCTGAATATTTCTCCTGTATTCTGTATTAACTAAACTTGAAAAAGAAAAATAATTTCAAAGAATTATCATATTTTGCAGTAAGGTGCTTCACTAGATGGAGCACCATACTGCAAAAAAAATGAGCGTTATTGGTTAACGTTTACCCCGTGCTTGGAATAGGGTCCCGGGGTGCCTAAGCCGTTCCCTACCCTAATAAATAATGGTTGGAAATGTTTCAAAAACCATATTTGAAAAATATCCGATATTTTGAAAATCGTTGAAACATAATTTTTGAAAAGTTTCCTATGGGATTTATATGTTTTTCCGTATGGGGAAGGTAGTATTTACACCTATTATTCAAAACAAATACAAAATTGAGCTGAAAAATCTGAGGCACTTTGAAAACACGTGGCACTCTTTTATGAAGCATTTGAAATAAACCGTACTTAGTTTGAGTGTCTTTGAAATATTCGTGCGGCCCATCTCCGACGATATGTTATATATCTCCAAATGTTGAATTTGAATTGACTCTCCTTGAGCTTCAGTCGCGCGCTTTTCGACCTTTGGTTGTTTCGACGAAACGGGCGGTGACCTGTCCGGTGTGTTGGTTGTCAAATAACCGCCCACCCTCACTGTTGTCTGATTATTGTTGTAGGCTTGTAGATTTTCGCTTGCAGCAGGATGCACAGTTATTGGGCGAGAAAATTTTCCATTACGCGGCTTTATGTTCAAGAGATCTCGGCAATAGCAGGATCCATCAACATTCACGACGTACGAACTTTCGCTTTCGATTCACGGCTACTGGAGTCCAAAATTTGCTGGTATTTGGCTGATGCTGTACGTATACCGGTTCACCGGTGTCCAGAGAAGGTAGAACTCAAGATTTGCGATGGTGGCTGCCGATTGTGTTCGGTATGTTTTTACAGTGCAGAAGAACATACCAAACGCTTTGACCTGTTTCTTCCGCTTTCTGAATAAGACGCTTCACTATTTTTACGGCTGCCTTAGCCTTTCCGTTGGCTTTTTGGTGATTTGGAGCTGATGTAGAGTGCTGAGAATTCCACTACTTTGCCATTTTATTCATTTCGTGGTTGACGAAGTTTGTTTTGTTGTCACATATGGCCAATTGCTCCGTGGCGAGCAAAATTAATCAAACAGGTCTTCACAAGGCAGTTGGCTGCCTGTAATACTCTGCATTGGTGGTTTTGCCTGTCTTCTGGAAAAAAATTGCGCAAACACTACACTCCTTCACCACATCCACTATCTGTGCGCTCATACTCGACTTTTGCCAACCATTGCAAATATAATCGATGATCTTTACCAGAGCAGGATCTGCAGCAATCGCTTCAATTATGGTGTCCAAACAGTTGTCTGACACTCTCAAATAACTGCTCAACGTCCAATCTTCCAATTCCCGGAAAACCTTGAAAATGTTCATCTTCCCGGACACATCCGATGCGCTCGCGTCATCGTAAGGTACATGAGAGATGGCATCCGCTACGGTGTTATCCTTACTAGTGACGAATTGTATTTCCAAACAATAACGCTGCACGTTAAGCAACATGTGCTGCGAACAAGTTCTCGAGATTTCGGTTGTGCTTCCTGGAACGTCCTTCTTCGGCCATAGACAAGCAAGTCATCAACCAAGCACTCCACGCCGTCTAAGCCTTGGATGATTGCTCTGTCAATCTACTACTGCGTTCCTCGAGTTCCACGTGCCAAAATCCCTTTCGAGCGTCGACAGTGGGAAATACTTGCGCCTGACCCAACTCTGGCAAAATCTCCTCAAGCGTAACAAACTTTAAGTCCGGACGCTTCAAAGCCTTATTCAGTGGAATTGGGTTCAAGCAGATGCGAAGAGATTCGGAACCTTTAGGTTCGCGTTTTACTAGTAGTATATTACTCACCCATTCGGTGTGGCTGTGCTCCCGTGTGATGATGTCATCCTTCTCGAGTTTATCCAGCTCTGCTTTCAAGGGAGCCCGTAGTGCTATGGGCACACGCCGAGGTTGCTGGATCACGAGTGGAACACTGTTGTAGATTTTCAAATGGACCTTGTCGGGCATTTTCCGTAACCTTCGAAAACCGTAACCTTCGTACTTCTCCACGATCTGCGCAGCTCTGAAACGATACACTTTCAACATGTCTTGTTCGGCCTCCGGTTGAGACGGTGGATCGGGAACCACAGCTTCTGAATTGCAGAACTTCACTAGTCCCAGCGCAGTGCATATTTTCAACGACAAAAGCGGAATATGATCCACTCCAACTACCTGCAGTACCAGGAGGACACCATGTTTTGCAGGACCAGGAGATACTTGTGCTTGCAAATTAGTTTCACTTGTCCTAGTTCCGGAATAGAACTACCGCCGAAAGCTTGGAGTTGAAACCGCGACGGGAGAAGCCTAGGGTAGGGATCATTTGTAAGTTTGCACAACCAGTCGTGGTCTATGAGACAAATATTAGCCCCAGTGTCCAGCTCGCACTTCACTTTGCTCATTGATCTTCAGCTGAACCTCTGCCAACACATTTCCACCTTTCTTGGAGTTGTCGAAGGTTTTCCCGATTTCTCCTTCGATTTCCGACTCCTCTGACCGGTTGCTACGATCATCTTCCGAAATGTCTTTATCCGTACTCCAGTCTTCGTTCTTCACTTCCTTGGATCTTCGTGATTTTGTTCTTCTCGACGACTTTCCCGAAGATTGCTCCTTCAGGGCACGGCACACTCGTTCGAAATGGTTCTTTCCGTTGCACTTCTTGCATCCTTTACCGTACGCTGGACAGGATCCCTTCTCGTAGACGTGCCAGTCTCCGCAAAATTTACATTTGCGTGTCTTAGATGACTTGACACATCCAGCTTGTGAGTGCTTTGCTGTGATTTCCTCTCTTCTGCATAAATCAACTGCCTTCGTTGTCGTGATGACGGTCATCGTGTGCATTTTTGCCTTAAGATGTGGTCACTTGTGCGATGTAACTATCTTGAACGTCAGCATTTCGTCTTCCAGCGCAGCGAACTTGCAGAACTTTGCCAACATCTTCAAGCGAGACACAAAATCGTCGATGCTCTCCGCAGACAGCTGTGCGGAGGTGAAAACTTCCAACCGGTCAACGATAATATTTCGGGTACACACCACTTTCCTCTTAATGGCTCGCTTGTTCTCCGCAGTGAGCTCAAAGTTGAGATATTGTTTTAATGCTAGAGTTTCTACGATTGACAACAGGAAACTCACTTTCTCGGGATTCTCGGCATCGGGCCAGTTGTGTATCCCAACCACTCTCGCATAATATCGCCCGTTGCTTTCGAGAAAAGAAAATTTTTCCTTCATGTCTCCGTCGATGGCAAGAGGAGCAGGAAGGGGTACATTTGGTGATACTGGCGGCCGCTGCTGCTTCATCTGCTTTACAAGCTCACCGAATAGCTTGTACTGGTTTTCCAACAGCGCTACTATTTCCTCTATTTTGGTCTGATAACCTCACTTTTGGGTGAACAAAGAAACACAAAATGGCGTCGTGGGGCTTCTGCGTACACTCGTAGCGCTCCGCAAGATCGGAAGTTTTATTCGCTTTCGGTTTGTTCTCCGGTCAGCCTCCATGGAATTCGATTTGTCCACCACTTTATCCAAACTATTGCGGGAACCGAAACTATTTTTCGAGTTTTATTCCGCGGGAACTTCTGACACCATGTTTTGCTTTCGGGTCATAGAATAAGAAGCGCATGACTACTCAGTTACAAGTGCTTTATTCGACTGCCGATGCTCAAGATTAATAGAAAGGTTTATATAAAGTAAGTGATAATAAAACATTACTGTCTTCGGCAAAGCTGTTCAGTGGGTCAAGACCTCCCGGTTGATGGATAGCAGTTCGGAATTGGCTCAGTACGCCAAATGGCTCCCGTTCCCGGCGGGACAATTTGACTCAATTTTAAATCGTTTTTGACTCATTTTCGTCAAAAGTGGAGTGACTCAAATAGATGAATAAATGTGACTGGGATTGACAAATCGACATATCTAAAACATCGATCTGATTTAAGTCGGTGTCTTAGATATGTTGACTTGTCAACCCCAGTCACATTTACTCATATATGAGTGACTTCACTATTGTCGAAGGTGAGTCAAAAACGATTCAAAATTGAGTCAAATTGTCCCGCCATGTTGATGAGAAATTTGAGAGAGAGAGAGAGAGAGAGAGAGATGCTCTTCAGTTGCATTGATTTTTAATTGCAAGAATGTCATTTGTCAATTCTAACGCTGTTAGTAGCGCGAGGGAGCTCAGCCCTGGTTTTGTACAACAGATTTGTCGTATTTTCTGGACACTGTTGACCAATTCTCTCTGAACTCTTCCATGATCTTGCACTTCTTACAACTTGGTTTTGGGAAACACAGAAAAAAATATGTAAAAAAAAATTCGTATACAACGAAATCACTTGCAATCTTTTATACAATGGACAAGACTCAGGCGTTGTCTGGCTTAGCATTCCATTTATGTGCATAAGATAACGCATAAAACTACATGTTTCTTTCAAACTGTGTAATAGGCTGACGCCAAATCAAGCCAATTCCAAGGAGGGACCTTGTGCTGTTTGAATAATGGAAGCATCCTTTTTTGCAAATAGTCAGATAGCTAGACTTCGACATTAAGAAAATCGATGACTTCGAACCGAGGGAGCAAATCGTGGGCCATACGAGAACCTTCTGGCCCAATTTTCTCAACTCGAACGAATTTTTGTAGATACTTATATCTTCGTCGATGACCTTGGTGTAAAATTGCGGTCCTGGAAGCGTTCTGGAGTCCTCTTTGGGGCTATTCATTAACCACGTAGACTCTTGGAGGGGGGTTGGGTTGGATCTTACCAAAATATACACTCCATACAAAATTTAAAATAAAAGTGTGAATCACAACATAACATAAATAGGCAGTGCATGCTAAAAATAAACCCAACAGCGGGAGATAATTTCTCATCCGGGTTAGGCAGTATTGGGAGAGGGACAAATCGCTAAAACCAGATAAAAGCAATAGGCAGTATAAGAGCCCGATTGGTTGCATAACCTTTTACCAATCAAGGGAATTTTCTCCCCCTGCCTACTCTGCATGGGGTAGTATGGTAAAGGGTTATGTGCCTGATTCGGATACTACCGTTCAAATGCCCTCCGTTCGTTTTCAAAATTGTATCTTTCAATTTCAAAGCCTGCCGTTGCCCTATACGGAACTATCAATACACTTTCTCTTCATGTCTATTCGTTCTAGCTATAAATTACCGTCCACTCCTAGCGCTTCGCATGGAGATGAGAAATGATCTGCTTCTGGCAAACTTCATCAAAGATCGTTACTTCCGCGCATGTGAGTATACAAAAACAACAATCAAGGTCTATATTGTTCATCAATTTCCATGAACATATCTAGTGGATAAGATTTGCACGACCTTTCTAGTGTCCTTTCCCCTTGCGTTGCGTGGTATTACAAAGTATGCATTGCTAGGAATACTACAAAGAGTACGCATTGAAAGAAAGATCAGTCTTGTGTATATTGTACTAGTGAACGCACGTAAAATACGAGCTTCGGATTTCGTAAGGTGTTCCACATCGATTCGGCCGATGACAATGATTGGAGAAATCATGACAAATACGAATGCGAAAGGGGATTCCAGAACCCTGGACCTCGATGTTACACCATATCTGTGAGAGAGTGTGTCCCAGTTGGAGATTTGACGATGGTTGTGATGGAAATAATTGCTGCTGCCAGTTATCAACTCTACAGTGTTTTTCTTATCGCGTTGGAAAAAAATACCTACACACGAAACTGTCTCCTACACACTCAGATTATTTTACAGAAATCTGTAAAGTTTTACCGAATTCTCAACAGCTGAACGTTCGGTAATCCGATTTTACGGATTTCGGTAAAATTTTACCGAAATCCGGTCAATTTTTTACAGATATCTGTAAAATTTCACCGAAATCCGTAAAATCGGATTACCGAACGTTCAGCTGTTGAGAATTCGGTAAAACTTTACAGATTTCTGTAAAATAATCTAAGTGTGTACTGTGACCGCTCGAACGCTACCGGGCGATCACCAAGTGGAACCTCAAAAATGCAGACGCGGATGGATGGTGTAAAGGCTAAAGTGCGATTATATTTCCCAAATCAGCCATCTGATTCAATTGTTACTTTTATTTCGCAGTCATCAAATACATTGCTCTGAAAATTTATGAATTATCTTTTGTTTGGTTTCAATTTTCGATAGTTTTTCGTTGTTTTGTTTCCATTGTTTTGATTTCGCCTACATTTCGATACACACCTTAAAAAATGCTAGACTTTCTTTCTGAAGCAGGGGCATGGCGAGCAGCTATTTTCCTGTAGCCAACGTCTCTAACATCTAAACGTCAACAGATTTATTGTTTGTGAATAATAATGGCGTCCGTACCTGTAGTAACATACGTCAGACGGACATGATTCAAACAAGGCCTTTGATTTGTTGCATACTGTAAACGTCTGGTAAATAGACAGAATTCTCAGGGCCCTGATATGAGGGCAATCCTAGAGTCTGGCATCTCTGCTCCACGCAAAAAAAAAAAATAACAAGCATTATTTGGTTCCAAGATTTACATTAATTTTTAGTGTCGTTTATTCTGTTAACGGATTTTTTCACTCTTTCACTCTTCTGACGGTGATTATGTGTTTCGGTCGTAACGTCTCAGTTTTCATTGTAAATTCATCCGAGTTTGCTGACCGCTTGTGGTAAATCATCTTATGTATCGCCAGTTATAGAACCCCCCAGTTGTTTTCAGTCAAACATAGAAAGCGACATCAGTTGTTTGGTAGAAGACAAGGAGAAAGCAGTAAAATATCCCCGTTCGATGTGTTGAGTGTACAGCCCCTTTGCACTCACCATATCTACCAACCTTGTGAGAGCCGTGTTGCCCCTTCTTTTCGGTAACACCACTGCCTACACGCTAAAAAAAGGCGCAGTGGAAACTACCATTTCGAGGGTTAAATTAAGCGCAATCACCAACAATTTTCAGCTGACTATAAATGCGTTAGATTTTACCATGCCTGCAATTAGGTCAACCATGGTGCGGTTGATATCAATATGAGGTCTGTCAAATATACCACAAACGTTGAAGGTTTTACCATAAACGTAGTAAATTTGACAGAAATTTCATGTTAGTTTTAAAGATAGGCGTAGTCGGGTAAAATGGTAGTTTTTACTACAAGATTTCTTTCTGTGTAGAGATAAATAAAAATAACAACACTTTCGTTTGTTGTTCCAAAAGTTCTTTTTCGATAATAAACACGTTATTTTCTACAATTCTATATTTTCGTCGTTCTTGTCGTCTTTTCTTGTGTGCCCATTCGAAATATCCCTTCATGTTTTGGGCTCATGATTCATTTTGTCAGTTCCGTCGCGTAATTGAGTGGAAGTGATACCAATGGAGGAGGAAAAGCAATATCAAGTGTTTCTGCCGGTTTTCGACGGGTCTAACTTTTCCGCGTGGAAGTTCAGAATACTCGTTCTATTAGAAGAGCATGAACTAGTGGAGTGTGTTGAGCGCTACGCTGCCGTTGTTGAAGAGCTGAAGGCTGATCCGGCGGATAACCAGGAGCAGAAGAATAAGAAAGTGAAAGATCGTGAGAAAAGAGCAAAGAAGGTTCGCAATGCAAATCCGTGCTTGGGGGGGAGAATTCATGACCCGAAAGACGTGTGGGATGCGTTGCACTGCGTTTTTGAAAGGCATAGTGTAGCGAGTAGAATGCATCTCAAGCGGCAGATGCTCACTCTTCGGTATAAATAGGGAAGTTTGCAGCGACATTTTCTTGTTTTCGACAGATTGGTGCTGCTCTCGATGAGCTTGATGTGGTGTGTCACCTTCTCTTGACTCTCGGTTCGTCTTTTTCAGCGGTGATTACGGCACTGGAAACGAAGAGAATGATCAAGTGGAATCCAGCAGCATTGGCAGACCAATGCGGGGTCGGAAACTCCCAGCGTGGCAAGCTGACTATGAAATGGAGTACGCAGCGTATGCGTTGAACGCCACAGCATTTGTTGACGATTTGCCGAGAACGTTGGCTGAAGCGAAAGCGCGGCAGGATTGGCCGAAGTGGGAAGCTGCAGTCAGAGAAGAGATGGCAGCCTTGAAGAAGAACAAAACTTGGACTTTGACTGAGCTGCCCGGAAATCGTAAGCCGATTACAAGTAAGTGGGTCTTCAAAATAAAACCAAGCTTAAATGGGGAACCAGATCGCTATAAAGCCCGACTAGTGGCTAGGGGTTTTAGCCAAAAGTTTGGCTTGGACTATACAGAAACCTACTCCCCGGTTGCTAAACTTGACACGTTACTGTCAAATTTTGCGATTGCTTGTCGAGAAAAATTGGTGGTGCATCAAATGGATGTGTTCACTGCCTTTTTGAATGCGTTACTTATAGGGGATTTTTTTATGGTTCAGCCAGAAGGGTTCGTCGAAAGGAAGAACTTAGTCTGCCGCTTGGAAAAGTCCCTTTTTGGCTTTAAACAGGCTTCTCGTGCCTGGAACAGTCGCTTTCGCAGTTTTGTGGTGGACCGTCTTGGCTTCCAGCAAAGCGCCAATGATCGATGCCTGTATTTCCGAGAATCCGGAGCGACTCGAGTTATAATAGTTCTCTATGTGGATGATACTGTAATTGATGGATTGTTTTCGAAGGTAGTGCAGACCGTGAATTGTCTATCCAAGGAATTCCAGATGAAGGACATAGGCGAAATCAAGTGATTTCTTGGGATGCAGGTGGACTATGATCGGGCTGCCGGTGTGATGAAGATCATTCAACGGAACTACTCGGAGAATGTTCTGAAGCGATTTAAAATGGAGGACTGTAAACCGTGTTCAACGCCTATTGAGAACCGATTGAAGCTGCCGCAAGGAAACGAACAGAATCAAACCAAGAACCAATTCAGGGAGCTTGTTCGTTGCTTGTCATATGCGTCGTTAACGGCTAGACCAGACTTAGCAGCTACAATGAATTTCTATAGCCAATTCCACAGCTGCCCCAGCGATGACGTTTCGTAAGTGGAGGTGTGTTAAAAGTGCTCGGATATACAGTCAGCTGGCTGACCAAGAAACAGCAAACCGTTGCGCTTTCGTCAACAGAGACTCAGCTATCAGCGCTCTGCACTGTCACCTGTCACGAGATGTGGTTGAGTCGTCTTTTGTACGATTTAGGATACAGTAGTAAGGAACCGATCTGCGTTTACGAAGATAACCAATCTGTTATGAGGCTCGCCGAAGAGTCAAAAGTGTCAAACACATCGATGTGAAGTTTCACTTTCTCCGGGACTTGATAAGTTATGGGGGCAGATCTAATCACCACTCCAAGATCGAACATATCTTCTTATGGACATCCAGGACGCACCATAGAAAGTATTATGGGAGTCCCCAGTTCATCTAACTTAGTCGTGCCGGTTGCAGCCAGCGTTCTTCTTAGTCGTCCTGGCCCTGAGCTACGATGTGGACTGGGTGTCTCCCAACTTGCTACGTCAGGCAAGTTCAAACATAAACGTGAATTTTCGCAGCCTGATGCTGTTCCCCATTCCAGTACATAAAAATCCTCGTCCTCACCTGCAAGTTGGCATGCCGGAATCGCCTCTTCTACGTCGTACGCAACTCTAGTTCTGCCGTCTGCCATCCTCGCTCCAGAAGTTAGGAAGAGGAAAAAATCCGTTCAACCAAATTCGGCCGTCCGCCGTACACAGGACCTCATAACTTTCTACCAGAACGTCGGTGGAATTAATTCTAATGTCCTTGACTACCGTTTGGCTACCGCTGCTCGCTGCTATGATGTTATCGTCCTGATCGAGACTTGGCTCGATGGTCGCATACTTTCAAACCAACTGTGGGATCAAGAATTTTCCCAAAAATTCAGTAAAGAACTCCTCAGAAGTTCATAAGAGGACTTCTCAGAAGTTCCGAAGAGACCAAACGTTTAGTTGAAACCATCCAAAAGTGCTAGAGAGCTTCCCTAATGTTTCGAATCGAACATTCCAGCATTTCAGAATGAGAACGTCTCAAAGTTCACGAAATCCAAGAAGTTCAGGTAGATATTTTTGATAAAATCAGAAAGAAACTTTCCAGAAGTATAGGGGGAGCTTTCTAGTAGTTCAAGCAGAAACTTCTCAGAAATTCAGGAACAAACATCCCCGAAGTTCAGGAGAATACTCCCCTGAAGTTCAGAAGAAAATATCTTGGAAGTGCAGAAAAGAACTTTTCATAAGTTCAAGAAGAAACTTCTTACAACTTTAAGAACTAGAAATTAGAAGAAAAATTAGTATTTTCCTTTTAATTCCAACTACCTTTGCTTATCTTGACAGATACGCGTATTTCGTCTACAATGTGCAGACTTCTTCAGTGTCTCGTACTAATAAGTCGAGTCAACTTTAATAAGATTTTCCAAGAAATTCTGGAGAGTATTTTTCTAAAGTTTTGCGGAAATTTTCCTTTTAGTTCAGGATGGGACTTATCAGAAGTTTAGAAAGTAGCTATGTTCAGGGAAAAACTTACCAAATGTTTCTGGAGGGTAAGGTTGGGTGCTTAAATGTGAATGTTGGAGAAAATAAGAAGTGACTGTTCATGAGGAATTTTGTCTGAAGTTCAGGAGGAAACATACAATCCAAGTCCATACAAAAGATGCAAAAACGTTTACATAATAACTTTATAGCGAAAATGACATAGCTCGCTCTTTTATTACGTCTTTTCGTTGAAAGTAGTCTAAATTTGTAAAAAAATAACAGACTTTTATAGACATTCCCAGACATTTCAAATTTTTATCACAGATATTTGAAAAAAATATCTGACATCCCTGGCCGCTTCACTCCTGTGGGTTAAGGTGAATCGCTGCTCCATGTATTTTTTCCTATCTTTGATCTCGCTCACGCAAACTCACCTTGCTATTTCAAATTGATAAATCTCGATTGTTAGTGAATGAACATCGAATCGAACTTTACCAGATTGCTCACAGCAAGTAAGCATACAAACTGATGTGATTAAATTTTCAATATCTAGTACCGGCTCTTAGTTATATCCATTCTAAATGTTGAGGTAATGACTGTCATCAAGAATGATTCAGCATAAGCCCTTAAGAGTTTGTATGCTTACTTGCTGTGAGCAATCTGATAAAGTTCGATTCGATGTTCATTCACTAACAATCGAGATTTATCAATTTGAAATAGCAAGGTGAGTTTGCGAGAGCGACATAAAAGATAGCAAAAAATACATGGAGCAGCGCACAGTGGGAAAAAATGTGCCCAAAACGCGAAAGAATTCTATAGCTCAGCTCGGAGTGGAACAATTTCTGTAAAAATAACCTTAACTTGAAAGAAAATTTCCAAGGAATCGAATGAACGTAGTCTCATTGGCCGCACGAAACTGCCTGGGGAGCAAATGAGCTCATTTTACCCTGGTTCCCCTAATATTTCCTTGTTGTTCAGAAAATGTCTTTGCTTGGTGTGACTCAAGCTCAACAAAATGATGCTAGTCTTATGTAAAATTTTCAGGAGAATCGATTGAAGTTAGTTTCGTTCACCGTACGGTACTGTGAATGAAGATATGGCTGATTTTACCCTGATATCCCTAATAGTTTTGTGTTTATCATAAATTTCTTTGGTCGGAGTTACTCAAGATCAACAAATTAAAACTTGTCTTTTATAAAAATTGCTGAGAAATTGATTGAAATTGGTTTCATTCACCGCACAGCTCTGTGAACGAAGATATGGTCGATTTTACCCCGATTCTCCAAATATTTTTGAATTATTCAGAGATTGTTTTGTTCGGGTTGACTCAAGATCAACAAAATGATGCTAGTCCCATGGAAAATTGCCTGAAAAATCGATTGAAGTTGGTTTCGTTCACCGCACGGCTCTGTAAACGAAGCTATGGCTGATTTTACCCTAATTTCCCTAGTATTTTTGTGTGATTCAGACATTTATTTGTTTGGTGTGTGTTTTACAGCAACAAAATAAGGCTAGTCCTATGTAAAATGTTCTGGTCAATTGATTGGAGTTAGTTTCATTAACCGCACGGCTCTGTGAATGAAGATATGGCTTATTTTATCCGGATTCCCCTTATATTTTCATGTTTTGCAAATTTTTCTTTCCTCTGAGTGATTCAACATTTACAAAATAAAGCTAGTCGTTTGTAAAATTTGCTGGAAAATTGAATAAAACTGGGTTCATTCACCGCACTACTCTGTGAGCGTAGATATGGCTGTTTAAACCCTGATTCCCCTAATATTATCATGTTTTTCACAATTTTCTTCACTCGGTGTGACTCAAGATCAATAAAATAATGCTAATGCTTGGTAAAATTTTCTGAGAAATCGATTGAAATCGGTTTTATTAACCGCATGGCTCTGTGAACGTAGATATGGCTGATTTTACCGCGATTCCCTTCATAGTTTTGTGTTTATCATAAATTTCTTTAGTCGGAGTTATTCAAGATCACGAATGAAGGCTAGTCCTGTGTAAAGTTTGCTGAAAAATCGATTGAAATTGGTTTCGTTTTCCGCACAGCTCTGTGGACGAAGAAATTGTCGATTTTACCCCGATTCCCCAAATATTTTTGTGTTGTTCAGATATTGCTTTGTTCGGTGTGATTCAAGAACAACAAAATAAGGCTAGTCATTTGTAAAATTTTATGGAAAATCGATTGAAGTTAGTTTCATCTACCGCACGGCTCTTATAATGAAATTATCGCTGATTATGCCCCATTTATCCATTTTTGTAGCACTCTGGTTTCTTTCGTCACTATTTTTTTTTCTTCTTCAAATAAAATATATGGGAACTTTCGGATCACTTCAAAAAAAAGTTTATATTGTTTTTATTTTCACTAATTCAACAACCTTCATCCTTACTGCCACTCTACTCTTCTTCATCACTGCCATCGTTTCCACTGTCTATTAAAATATCATGTTCGTGAGATACACAAAACTTCAACATCTGTGCTTCAAAGTCCTGGTCAGGTTTCTAGTGCTGTTTTTTCCCACTTAATTTAACCGACATATAGGACATCTTGGGATCAGACCAAGTCAAAGCTTCCTTCATCATGTCTTCAAGATTGTCCTCTGCCGAAGTTTTCCGTGAGAAATGAAGCCGAGCGAACTTGTGCCGTTTGTGGCTTGTTTCTCCAGGTTGCTCGTCCACGAAGTTCATAGTTAACGGCTAAAAATGAAACAAAAATTTATCTCTACTGATTGCAAATTTTGATGATTAAATTATTATTCAATTTACCAAACGGTCAACCAGCATCGGCAAGTGTTCATACTTGTGTAGGCAAGGAGGAAGTTGCTTCACAAATGGAAATTCCTGTCGGTATTGTTGCTCAATATCAGAGTACAAAGTTTTTACTTTACTGGAGTCCAGCTTCTTTGAAGAGAGTGCAAGGCTGCTTATGAGTCGTAAATTGTTAACCAAATCACTACTAATTCCAAAAATTGCTGCAAACTGCTGTGGTTCTGCTAGGAGCCTCCTAGCCATGTTTCCGTTATTAGAGCTTCCGCATTCTCCAGCTTTTTGGCGATTAACATTCATTTTAAAATGCTCTTCAAGCTCATCACCCATCCGGCGGGCTTCTTTTTTAACATCTGGATGTGACAATGCCGGATTGTTGGGAACAGCTTTCTTAGCAGCATTTCTGATCAGGTTTTCCACCAAATTTAGCCGTGAATGAAAGTAAGATGGTCCAACTCGTTCATCATCTTTCACACAGATCGGACACGCTTTCGTGTTCTTGTTCCCTACAATCGCATTTGCCGCCTTAGCATCAATCAACGAATAAATTGCGTTAATATTTACTCGCAACTTCAAAGTTCCCGTGTCGATAATGATTGGAAAAGCATTGATCTCATCACTTCTTTAAAAAACTGGTCGAAAAGTTCCCGAGTTATTTCATCCGTTTCTTTGGTCCAGTGCATAGATCGAACACGACAAAACATATCGGACTGCGGGTTCGGATTTTTATAGATCTCATATTCATCTTTGGACACTAGCTTTAGAGACATAAAGTGCTCCGTCAAAAGCGAATCATCCTTGCCAAGGAACTTGCTGAATGGCTGAATCCGGTTGCCGAGTCAGCTCCAGCTGCCACATGCATAGTGCAGTCGACTATCTCCCTCGAATCTATTCCTTTCAGCTTGTCTTTTACATCCTCCAACTCCATAATGCGCGTGATGTCGTTCGAAAGTAAGTCCCGAATCGAAACGCTTGAAGACAAGTATCTCTTATCATGATTGGGCTTTGAAAATTTCGGTGGTATACTTCAGCTTCAGCTCCTTCCGCATAAAAGACGTAATTCCGGTGTACTTACTTTTAGTCAAGCCAAGTCTGGTTTTCATAATCAGAGATGATTCTGACGAAGTCTTATTCAGATTTGATTATCTTTTCAGCGCATTCAGTCAAGTTCGGAAATGGCTTTCTACCAAGCTTATTAGATGATGGAGAATCAGGGTAAAATGTGTCATATCTTCATTCACAGAGTGGTGAAACTAACTTCAATCAAGCCTCCAGGAAATTTGCATGGGACTAACCTTATTTTGTTGCTGTAGAAACACACCGAATAAAAATTTCTGAATAATAAACGAAAATGTTATGGGAATCCGGGTAAAATAAGCCATATCTCCATTCACAGAGCCGTGCGGTTAATGAAACTAACTCCAATCAATTGACCAGAACATTTTACATAGGACTAGCCTTATTTTGTCGCTGTAAAACACACACCAAACAAATAAATTTCTGAATCACACAAAAATAGTAGGGAAATTAGGATAAAATCAGCCATAGCTTCGTTTACAGAGCCGTGCGGTGAACGAAACCAACTTCAATCGATTTTTCAGGCAATTTTCCATGGGACTAGCATCATTTTGTTGATATTGAGTCAACCCGAACAAAACAATCACTGAATAATTCAAAAATATTTGGAGAATCGGGGTAAAATCGACCATATCTTCGTTCACAGAGCTGTGTGGTGAATGAAACCAATTTCAATCGATTTCCTAGCAAATTTCACAAAGAATCAGTCTTATTGTATTGATCTTGAGTCACACCGAGCAAAGAAAATTGTGAAAAACATTAAAATATTATGGATATCAGGGTAAAATCAGCCATATCTTCATTCACAGTACCGTACGGTGAACGAAACTAACTTCAATCGATTCTCCTGAAAATTTTACATAAGACTAGCATCATTTTGTTGAGCTTGAGTCACACCAAGCAAAGACATTTTCTGAACAACAAGGAAATATTAGGGGAACCAGGGTAAAATGAGCTCATTTGCTCCCCAGGCAGTTTTGTGCGGCCGATGAGACTACGTTCATTCGATTCCTTTGAAATTTTCTTTCAAGTTAAGGTTATTTTTACAGAAATCGTTCCACTCCGAGCTGAGCTATAGAATTCTTTCGCGTTTTGGGCACTTTTTTTCCCACTCTACAGCGACTCACCTTAAACAAGCGAGATATAAACTACTCGTCCACTTGGATCGAGACCAGCCGTTCAAAAGAACGCAAACTAGTTTCGTCGTCTATTCCCCGTACCATTTTCAGAACGTATTCACTTCGTTATTGTAACAACGCTCAGATGTCAACAAAGTAGATTCATTAAACTATACACACACGGTACAAGCAGTATCGCCAGTTATGTAATAAAATTTGTTCCATTTTAAATTCCCCACTACAGCCGCTGCCGTTATAACCCATAGCCTGTGCCAAAACATTCACCGAAAGTGTGGATTTATTCACGGCATTTCGTACCAGGCAACAAAGATCAAACACAGAGGAAGTGATTCTACACTAATCTGATCCGCTAGTTCCTACCAGGATGAAAATCATCCAATATTGAACGAACAAAGCGGACCAAGATGAACAAACAAACTTTTTGACTTCCGGCAGCTCGACTTTTCGCCTTACCCCTTTCTCAATCCCGCCGCCGTTCCGAAAAACTTGGCAATGATCCATTCACGTTCACAGCGTTCATAGCAGCAGGCCATGTTCGGCGGGCACCGCACGAGACCCTACATTTATGCAACAGACCAAACACGGCAGCCCTTATCGCCAATCGCCAATCGCCACATCCGCCATGCACGGAGCTTTTGAAGTTCGAAAGCTCCCCTCGCCGCATCGGCCCCGCTGCAGAATGTAATCCAATGCAATCACAGTAGGCGTTCGCTTCCATCGCGGGCGGAGCCAAGTCAAGCGAGGTGAAGTTTGATTGCCAGCGCATTTGAAGCTGAACAGCCCATCGGATGCATTTTCAAAACCGAAAAACGGAACACAACTTGCAATGAGATAAAACTTTCCCCAAACAGAGAACTGAAATAAATAAATAAAACAGAACATCGATTTAAGTTGTCTTTCTTCCACTGCTTCCACTGGATACTGTCTCGGTTGAATAAAATCCTCGTCTGTTTGACCTAGTTTTAAATCAATCTAGATTGACCTACCTACCTACTATATGGCCTTGGAATGTCAGTTGATTTTTTTTCTTTTCTTGTTTCGCTAAATTTCACTACAAAGTTTTCCCTCTTCTCTTACCTTAACTGTTTACTAGTGTCTTTGCGTGTTTCTAAACTGCTATCCTTGTTTTTGTTGTTCATAAAAATATTACCCGTATTACCCGTGTACTATTTACACAGTTTAAACTTTTAAGTCATGATACTTTTCCATTTCTTTTTTTTTCCTAACGAGATTTATGTTTATGTCTATTTCAAGCTTTATCATCCTTTTGTTTACAACTGTCCCCCGCTGAACTTACTTCGTTACAATGCGGGAGCAAAGTTGGACTGTCGGTCGGACTTCTTTCGATCTCGATGATAGTTTTGTTTGCCTTCCACTTACCTTGCGATTCGGGCTGCGGCTCCGAGGCATTTTGTTGTTGTTGTTTTGGATCAGGAAGGAGAATGCTAGGAATGTTTGATGTTTACAGTTTCCCTTTACTTTCCGTATCGCATTCCGACGTCTTCTGGGAAAGGGGATTTTCCGTAGGGCGATTGTTCCGACGATGTGATGATTGTTTACTCTTTACGATGAAATTCAAAATAAAATAATAATGGAACGCCACCGTACGACGGAAATCCCCTCCCCCTTAGGAACTGTCGCAGAAATGAAGCAATCTCCTACCCCAGAAGGATCAAATATTGTCCCTCGCCAGACTGGTACCGGCCAAGCTACCGTCATTCCCACCCTCCGATCCCCTGCCACCTAAGCCTTCGTCCCTTCCGTGACCACTGCTGGTGCCGCCATAGCCCGCGAAACCCGGACTCTCCATGACCAACGGATGACAGATGTCGTACACGGGTCCACGACTTACCACTCTTCCCGACGACGATGAATCCGCCATAGGTGAAACGACCGTCGCAGTCGTTGGCATGCCACTCGTCGTCACCGCCGATGACGTATTGGTAGTACTGTTGCTGCGACCCCTCCGTACACCCGTACATCCCGGACTTGAGTTTGAACTCAGGCTCGGCCCAAACGATCGTCATCTACTGTCGGAAAGATCCCCGATCGGATCGCTGTCGTCTCCGATGGACTGCGCCGCTGCTGACGGAGAAATACTAGGTGTCCGAGCACCGTGCATTCGGATCTGTGACATGTCTGAGCCCCGTCGACTGGTCGGCCGTTGAATAGCTTCCGCCGAGCAGAAGAATCGGCAGATCAACCGCTTGAACGCGAATCGGAAGTCCTTGGAGAAGAGAGCGTAAATCATCGGGTTGATGGCTGGATACAGTAGCCGATCCAGAAGACGATTGAAAACAGGAGGTCGTTGATGCAGTTGTCGCAGAAGGGTCGTATCAGGTACATGGTGAAAAACGGAAGCCAACACAGGATGAACAGGCCCACGATGATGGCCAGCGTTTTGGCCGCTTTGGTTTCCATCCGGAAGCGCTTGACTTGAGCTTTGATGTTCCGCTTTCCCATCCGTTTGCTGGAGCGTGGTGACAGCAAACTCCGGCCTTGACCATCGACCGTCAGATACTGACCGCTGCTGTTCGGTTCCTTGGAAGGCCTCCGGAAGATGTGCGACGCGTTATGCTCTCGGCCGCCGTTGGACGAATAGTGCACGGAATACAGCAACTTGCTACCCTCTCCGGTGGTTGGGCCTTGATTGAGGTTCTCCGTCGAGGGGTAAGACACGGAGATTTTGATCTTTTCGTGATTCCTGCAGCGGGTTGTGTACCGCGACAGCCGCTCCGGCGAGGCACTTCCGATACTGGTGGTGGTACTGTGGGTGCTACCGTTGCTGTGCGGTGAGTCGTGATGGCCGCCGGGACCTGCTCCGGGAGCTCCGTGGGCACTGGCTGTCGAACCGCGGCCCCGGTGGATCCGCAGCGTCAGCCGGTTGTCGTCGAAGCGGGTTCCCATGCCTGTGTGGAAGAGGGTTGAGAGAGAGACGGGGAGAGAGGAAAGTGGAACTGTGATTAGTTAAAATGTTTGATTGGAGAAGATGTCGGAGTGCTGCTTTGGGGGAGAATAACAGACGGTGGAGTCGACAAAGCGGAACAGGATGAACAGAAGTCGAACGAGAACCAAGAGTTTGTTTCGGAAGAACATTGGGATTATCAAATTGACTTGAATTTTTATTACGTAAATATCGGCAAATTGTGATATAACCTGAAATGTTTTGATTTGCTGTTGCAAGATTCACGGAATTTCGGGAGATCGAAAAAAGATATTTTATATTCAATAAAAAGGTGTATCCACCCCTACTGCCAATTCGCAATTCTTCAGTTATTCAGTTGAAAAGTAAGTTGTTTCTATGAATGTTTTTATATCATTTATTCAATTTTTCCTCCTTTTAAAAACTGTGGTATGACCTTATAAACAATAGAAAAAAAACGCAAAAAAAGTTTGTTCAATATTTTGTGTGACCACCCTTGGCTTCAATAACAGCTTGATATCTTAGCGGCATTGATTCAACAAGCTTAGCAGTCCTTTCTGGTGTGATTTTATCCCATTCAGTTGCAATTAAATACTGGTCGCAATTGCTGAATGCTCATTGCATGTTGTTCTTGAACCAAGGGGTAAGTCA
Source organism: Aedes japonicus (assembly GCA_034211315.2). Taxonomy (NCBI): domain Eukaryota; kingdom Metazoa; phylum Arthropoda; class Insecta; order Diptera; family Culicidae; genus Aedes; species Aedes japonicus. Next base: position 30,231 of record JASCZW010011925.1, read on the forward strand.
CTCAGCCACCATGTGTTAACATGGTCCGCCAATCCGCCACACTTCTGACACATTCGCCACCAAATGAAAACCAAATCATTTCTGGCACCACTTATACGAATGGATTGT
>JASCZW010011926.1:0-30312 GCA_034211315.2 Aedes japonicus
GAGTGTAGTTCACCAGTAGTGAAAGTATCACATATTCTTCACTCAAAAAAATCGACACGTCTGGCGGGTTATGCCGCAATTCACTCTTAGACTTCTTACTTTCAATCTTAGAAAACGACTAGAAGTACACTTTTCATTTTCGTACGAATTTATGTTGTTGTTTATCCATTAATAAGTATTAAATGTAATTGCAACATCTTCGAAAAGGGTGAATGTTTTTATCAGGGGAATTACCTGACTGTTCGAAGTGCACGTAGTCACAGAAAAGTGTTACTTAAAACAGACGATGACAGGCAGGTATATTAGAAATAGGATGCGGATGACCCGCTTAGGAAACACCATTTGATGCATTTGAATAAACCTTTCCATGTGGTTTATATCAATAACAGTGTTTGGTGAGTTCTATACAATAACCTAGGGTTATTGTTTTCTAGTTACCTGCTTGTTTGCAAAGTTCAAAGAGTTCAAAGACGGCAAATCAATCCTGCCGCTCTAATTTAAAGTTTGTGGGTGGTTGAATGCGAAGCGATCAGATTGTATTCTTCATACCGCACTATTAAAAAATAGAAAGGAAAAAAAAAATAAACCCGCTAGGTAGGAGGTAGTCCCGTTCTTTTCGAAGTTTCAAATTAGTACTGACTCAAAATATTTTAATTTTGGAATAACAACTAAATCCTGAGCAGTAGAGTATTCTGTAATATAGGGTTCAGACCAGTAATGTTTTAGTAAGTTTGTTAGAATGAGTTAAATTTTGTAGTCAGAGAAACGAAAAGTCGTTATGAGAATATCACCAATAATCTCACTAAAATCTTTGTCTTCTCATTTTTATGTAACTCACTCTCTACATGCGGTTTGGCAACCATCATGGCCGCGAGCGGTTGTGAAATTCAAGTACCTGATGGAATTCAAGCCCCGCAGGAGAATTAAAACTGAAATTATGAAAAAAATACTACGGTCCAATACTAAATACTTCAACTAATGCTCAAACGGCCAACATAGGCTAGTGCTTTTAAGGCATTAGCAAGTCGTAGCATAGGTGGCATTGGGAAGGGTCTAGTCTTGACAACCAAGCTGTCACGCAGCTCCATCTGGATACCCTAAAACAAGCATTTTAAAATGTTTGTTCTATACTTTAAAATGGGAGCTGTCAGATTTATCACCACTCGGTGTCTTCTTCTTTTTGCAACCTGGATTCGTTCATTAAATTATGGTGATAAGCAATGGCAAGCGGAGGCTCTTGACTAGATTATCAACGTCAGTATTCTGGAATGGTAGTCCGGTCTGATCCTTAACGATAAAAAGGAGAAAAAGAAGCCTTGTTATAACAATACGTTCGCGTTGTTGAGCATGAAGAAGATCAGGAGTGTTATTTTTGTGTTTCTTATAAAATTAGTCCAAATTTAGGTAGGCTACCAAGACACGATAAAGTGAGGAGCGAAAATTCTAATCAAATGCTTCAATCGGTAAGTGGCATATGCTTAACAGGAACGAAATTACATTAAACTTCTAATAGAATATGATTTTGGACAACAGTAAATAAAAAAAAGTTTCATTTTTAAAAACTTCAGCGTCCTTATCGTCTTAGGTAAGGCACCAACTTAAAGGGACCCTCCCTGGATTTTGGCACAAATAAGGCAAGATTGTATTTTTTTGTGGGAGAAGGAAAAGGCTAACGAACTTCCGGTTTTGACGATTAAATTCAATTGTTATTCAGGATTTCAAAAAAAAATTATTGTGAAAATTCAAAATGGCGGCTACAAAATGGCGATTTCCGTAAGCCTCTGCGCGCAAAACATGGAGCGAAAACTTCAAGCCTGCAGCCTCTTGTAGTGGAAAAAAATCAAATCTAGTTATTATTTCAGAGAGATAATGAAATTTTCTACGGCTTGAACTAAATTTCAGACAAAATATACTTAAACTCATTGCATAGTGATCATTTGAACTGAAAAGTTTAATTTTTCGCTACTTTTTTTTCATTTCAACCGTGTTCAAAAATTATAAATTAATAAATTATTAATGCCAATTTTTAGTTCAAGTCGTACAAAAAATTATAACCTTTCAAACAGTTATTTGATTGAGGAAATCGGATTAATAGTTCAAGCCCGGGGCTTGAAGTTAGATTGAAAAACATGATTTCGAGAAAAACGCGTTCAAAGTTTTTAGCGCAACGCGCAGCGCACGTGAGACAGGTGTTTTCGAGACGCTGCCATTCAATAAATATTCATCGTATCAAAAAATCCATCAACACATATATTCTACAAATATGTGCATTTCTTTGCCAAAAAAATCGATTTTGGTTCAAATTCGAGGAGGGTTCCCTTAAGTGGTTGCCAGGTGGCATAACATGACATTTCTATTTGCTCGTTGTTTTCTTGTTTCTTATGATTTTGTTTTAGTGGAGTTGTTTCAACGAAACTGTTTTTTCGCTTTTATTTAAGATTTCAATATTTTCTAACATTCAGACACAATAATACTGGTTTGATTTTGATTACTCAGAATAGTTTTTAGCTCGCTTATGCATTTCATGTCACTCGAAACGTGCGGCGAAAATAAAAATAAAATAACTTGGCAATGCCTGAAAACTCATACTTTGTTTTTGCGAATCCGCTACTAGTTAATCATAGACTCGACGACCGTGATCAACAGATGTTGACATAAATCGCTAACTTGCTATCGCTTAGTTGTAAATAAATCACTATACGTTCGTATTTGTGTTTGCAAACAAGCACTTCAAAAGTACTTTGACCGTTCACTCCCTCCCTGCGTGAGTGGCTGTTCACTTATGGAATGCCCTTTAGAAAATATAGAAGCAGAGGAATTGTAAAAATATTAATATCGAATTCGTCTATTCTCGGGGTTGGAACCTCGGTTGAAACTGGTCCCAACCCAGAGCGAAGCAGAATATTGGGTCAGTTTGAAACATTAACTGAGGTACGTTTCAAACACATGCAAAAAAAACTGACGCTTGTCAAAACGTAGACAGATCCAATTTTGGTACCCGATTAGTATGGAAAAACGAAATAAATTGATTGTCACATTCTTATGTATATCGTGCTTTGCAATGAAGGTGTGGCTTTGTAATCAGTCATGGTGATCAGTCGTGCAGATTGTAGAACTAGGGATGCCAGTCACCATGACATATTCTTGGCCATCCTAATGTGCATGGGTGAGGCCCACTGAAGTTTAGATACTCAAGTACACTCAAAAAACAATGCACCTTATATTTAATTGCAATCACCTATAGATTTGGGCAAATTGCAAAGTTATTGCTCTGTATTAGTGCTGCACTTAATTTTTATTAACTGTGGTCAAATACTATTCATGACCCATAGAGTAATTAACCATATGTGCAATAAATATATAGTCTTTAAGTGCAACAGCTGAATAGATATCAATTATAGTGTACATGGATTACATTAACTTGTCCTAGCAAAATTCAAATGAAATTTTAATACGTTTTATGTCAAAAGGTGCATGGATTTTATTTTTTCATATAAAATTTAGTATTGATGTTTGTATCTGTTCATGTAATAAAACGAAATGTGTAAATAAAAGAGGTTTATTTAGTTTATCAACTGGTTTTATTTAGCTTATAATAAGAATTCACATTATAATCCTCCCTGAAGTTTGTCAAAAGTGGCTCCCACATTGTCGAGAAAAGTATCGCACTGGCTGGTATTTCCTGTTGCAGATAAAGTTGGAAATTACTTCTAAATTTTTGAAAGATTGGGAAAGCAGCACCGAAACCGAAAACCCTCTCAATTCTTCATTTGAAATTCCGCAACCCGTAAAAGATAATTGCGAGCAGGAAAGCATTATTTGGTACAGTATAAATATAAAGAAATTTCATAGAACTAACCTTGCTAGCACTCAGGAATTCGACAAAGCAGCTGATTGTTTTTCGCGCACGCTTATTTATTTCGTTTTAAGTGCGAAGATGGATAAGTAGAAAACACAATTGAATGACATTTCTCGCTCCATTGAAAATTATGTGCGGACCATATCAGTCTCATTGGAAACGAACCTGTGTATTAAATGACGGGTGTTAAAAATTATGTGAAAATCATACTGGCTCACATGATTTCAATTCGAAGCAAAAATTTACCGATTTAAGTGCAAATTTTAAAATAAAAATTATTGATTTATTTTCAGTGATATAGATATGCAAACACAAAATCAGCGTAGCGTCACCATTTTCCAGACCACCTATGGTGTCGTCGGTAGTATCAGAAAATTTATGATAGATTATTGCACCGAGTGTGTTAACCTAACTTTTTTGACATCTCATTGAGCTTATTTACAAGGTGTTAAAGTTTAAACCGAAGAAACGAAATTAACCATTGCCTTTTTGCGCATGTGAGTGGAAAAAAATGGTTTTTATTCACACTACACTCGATCGCTCTAGAGTGAGCAGAAGAGCTCTCACAGAAGCGAATGCAGTCAAATTCCCTGACGCGTGCGCCCCAGTGAGCTCACTGGCGTGGGCTCTTCTGCTAATATACAGCAGTGATTGCAATTTTGCCTTGGCGCTACATAACAAAGGAAGAAAGAAAGATGTTTCTTCCCGCTTACTTTTTCCGGACATTTTCTGCAACTCCGACGATGTTTTAACTTTCAATCGCACTAGCGAATCACAGAAAGAGCACTGGCGCGTCCTCGCCCAAGTGTACGCGGAAGTGATCGCAGGCGAGAGCACGTGGGCGAAGACAGATGAGAGCACGTGAGAGTGATCGTTCAAAATAGAGAGAGTGATTCGCTCACTCCAAGCAATCCCATCACTGGCGCACACTTTCACTCTGTCTATTTATCACCGAATAAAAGAGCACTTTGCTTTATCTGCGGTGAGTTATAATTGTATCCTCTGTGAAGGTACAAATCTCACGCGCCGTTCATATTTTCAACGCTCTCTCATCGATTCCAAACCAATTGGTTATGAAGGATGCCATTAAGGTTGTTCTATCAAATGCTCTCAATCATCGAGAATTCCAAGCTTTTTTTCGGAGCAAGACGCAGAATATAGAGACATGGCTTTCTATACTGAAGTTCGTTGGCTTAGCAGAAGAAAAGTTCTTAAGCGTATTTACGATCCCAAGACGGAAATCGCAGAAACAAATAGGAAAGGCAGTTCAGCGTCGCGAAAAAGTCCTAACTTTGTGGGTGAAAGCGCCTCTTCTCTTTACTCTCTCTCTCTCTCTCTCTCTCTCTCTCTCTCTCTCTCTCTCTCTCTCCCTTTGCTAAAGCGAACTTTGATTCGGTGTGTAGGCTTAGTTTGTTAATTAATCAGTGCAAGAAAAGTCTATAAGATACAGATATCGTGTTACTAATGGAAGGTTGATGTGGACGAGTACCGACGGCAGCAGCTGCGAATCCAGCAGGACTTTGCCATCTAGTATATCGAGGAGAGCTGGTTTGCAAAGCAACAAATAATTTATTTCTACCATATTTTGAAGACAATATCAAATATCCTGTTTTATTTTATTTTGTTCATTTTGTTTTGTTTTGTTTTGTATTGTTTTTCGTAATGCTTGTCTCTTTTCAGTGACATTGGAGCGATCCATTGCTTTTGGCGGATAGTGCTATATACTTTCACCGTATCGTTAACCAAAACGAACCCGGCTGCTAACCTTTCCCCAACTATCCAACCTTCCAGTGATTTCTCGTAGAAGTGCAGAGGATTTCTCGGCTTCCTTCAAAGCGAGTATCATGTCAACATGTTCCTTCGCATTCCCTACTTGACCAGCATTCGGTCATCAATTTTTACACATTGAAGATGTATGTTAGTCCCAAACATCATCTGTGGGTTGTGGTGGTGCTTTGTGCAAATACAGCTGATCTGGCGATAACTGAATTGCATCCGTGGGCAGTCAATCATGCTCATGCTCAAAGGCAGTTCAGCGATGAAAAATGGATAGCGGATTTTGCATTCTTGATTGACATCTCGACACATCTGCATGATTTGAATGTCCTACTTCATGGGAAATAATTATTGTTGCTCACAGTCTCTTCAACCACATCAAATCCCTTGAGCAGAAATTGACGCTGTGGGAAATTCAGCTTTAATCAAGAATTTTTCTTATTTTTCTACGCTTGGTTCGTGCAAAGAATGCGATGAAATCAGGTTTGCCAGTGCAGTTTCCACTCTGAAAGCAGATTTTTCTGACCGATTCCAAGATTTCAAAGCGAACGAACAGCCATTTAAAGTTTTTTGTACAACGTTCAGAGTTGATGCACTTCGCTCCGGAAAATTTTCAAATGAAGCTTATACAACTGCAATGCGTCATCGGGTTGAATGAAAAATTCAAGGAGAATGACATTCTAACATTCTACTCGAAATACGTTTCGGAATAATCTTTTCCTGAGCTGCGAAACCATGCTCTTTTTATAACTTCTTGCTTTGGCTCAACGCATATTTGTGAACAACTATTTCCTCTCATGAAAACCGTTGCCGTTAAGTCAAAAGCCAGAAATTAGCTATCTGATAAACACTTGGAGAACCAGCAACGTATTGCATCGTCAGGTATCAAAGCGAACAAAAATAAGTTAGCAGAAGATAAATTCAAGAAAATTTCACATTGAGATATTATTTGTTTGCTACTTACACAGTGATGTATTTATAGAATAAAAATGCCATGATTTAAAAATGTTTCATTGATCTGTTTTAATATCATTGTGTACGAAATGTTCAGTGGGTAATTAACGAACAACTGTTTATAGAACAAAACCTTATGGGTAAAAAACCCATGTAAAAAATAAAATAGCAAAAAAACAGTGTGGCCCGTGATGCTACTGAAAAAGTTGAATTCGTCCCGCGACCTGTGTTAGGCCGAACACCACTGCTGTAGACCCTTAAGTGTTGTAGTATTTTCAATAAAGATCGCACTTTCCAAGGTGAATCCAAATACCATGTATTTTGCCAACTAACTAAACATCCTTTCCTCTGCAACCGCTCAGATGGACGTGTATTGCCTCTGGTAACAACAGAAGTCCAACTAACCAGTCTTCGCTTTCCCCGGTGGTTCGGTTTCCAAACAGGGCAAATGGTTTGGTCATCCTAAGCTACATACGTTTGGATCTAATGGGCAACTAAGCTGATAAATCACGGAGTAGCTCGAAGAAACGTACTGTCATCTAAGCTGAAACCTGAGCTAACGATAATATTTGAACCAAACCAAAGGACAATATTGGATGAATATGCTTGTACATCTCTTGTTCCATTACAAACCCGGAAACACGAAAAATGGTGTAAAGAAAGCTTTAAATGAGCAAACGTTTGAAAAATATGATCTCTTCAATGCAATAATGTTGGCGAATCACCAATGCGGCGTCATTCCACTAAAATTATTGTATCTGATGAAGCTTAAATCACAACCATCTTAACAAAAGTTGCCGAGTATCAGGCACTAGCTGCACCTGTAAGTGTCTGTTCATAAACCATGTAGACTCATTTTTGAAAATCACAGACCTCGTAGACATTCCAGACATTTTTTTTAAATTTTGGATGGAGCGTAGACTTTGGTCAGATCATCCCTCCCTCCCCCCAGAAAAGTGTTGATACGAGGTTTAAGAATAGCCCCTAATTAAGTAGAAGCTAAAATAAGGAAAAATATTGAAATCAAATTTTCTAGATAGGGGGCGACCCCGGCGTATTGGTTAATCCATACCTCTCACGCCTAAGTCACGAGTTCGAATCTCACCCCCGGAGAAGTTACGAAAATGCCCAAAAGTGGTGTTTGACTGACTACGACGGGAGATGAACCAGCCCAAGGTTGAAAATCTCGATAATAAAGAAAAAAAATTCTAGTTGTAGCGTCAACGATTGCATCAATAAGCATCAATCGTGTTGCACTAACACCTTCAATGTTGGTGTCAATAATTCCCCTCTGTATCAATATATTGATGCGTGTACGGTGCCCTTAAAAGAAGTGTAAACTGTACAGTTTGGTCTCCTATAAGGAGGTGTGTTGTACCAATCGCCCACCCTAATTTCTCGGCTGTCTTGCAGCCAATGACGGTGATTTTCGGTAGATATCAAGTTTATCATAGTCCCTAACAACATGCAAAAAATCAGCTTAATTGGTTGTAGGGCAGCCGAGAAATGATGACACCACCCACCGCCTATAGGAGACCTGGCTGTATGTTATCGTCGCTGCACTAACCTGGAACGTGTCAAACTGATGAAGGACGTTTTTTCAACGAACGACGTTAGTGGTGGCACTTTTTTCTTTAGATTTCATATTTCTTATAAAAGCCCTCAACCACAATGTGTTAATTAGAACGGGAAATTTAAAAATAAACTAGAAACCAAGAAATATTCATGAAATTTGAATAATGCTAACGTGAACTCCATTGGTGTGAACCACTATCACGCGAAAGTTTACTCATAGCATGGCGATAGCAACATAATCCAATATATGACGAGATGATGGGAAGCAGCACTCACTAAAAGAAATTCCGGCGGAACAAAACAAGCAGGGAAATGCAAAAAAAAAAACATTAACATCGCATCCTTGATACCGAGTGTGTTTTTATTATTACGTGATAATTGAAAGGTTACAAATTGATACCCCTTTTTAGCAAAGCAATTCGAGCACGTCTTCATGTGAGGGAGCAGATCATCTAGTGCCAACCTAAGCTCAAAGACTCCTATCAGTAATATGTTACAGGACAGATTAGCCTTATTTTGCGCTATATTCACAGTAGTCACAACAGCACCACACACATAGAAGCTCAGAATTGCAGTGCAGATTTGGCTCTACTGATCCGGTTACTCGAGCAGCTCAGTCAGACCATTACAAGATACGGCACTGCATGGGAGAGCATCCGATCCAATTCACTGGTGAAGACGTGTTGCTGTGTCTATAAAATCATCAAAGTCCTGATGAAACATTTCATTTTTAGCCGCACGCTGAACCAGTAAACACCTTCCGCGTTACAATGTGAATAAAGTGTCACGTTTTGTGGAACACTATGGACAGTGTCTCGAATATAATTTCGCCAAAGTGCTCTATAGAATGCCTAGAACGTGACAACCGAAGGCGGTTCACGAAAAGTGAAATCTAAGCAAAGTGTTTCCGGAACGGTTGTAGTGCGTGTTCAAATAAACCCAGAGGACGCTGTCCTGGAAAGGTTTTCCGCGAGTCTTCAAATATTTTTCTTGGAAGGTGTGTCACTATTGTGCACAATCGGGACCATGAAATTGGTAGGTTAGAATGATTGAAGGCTCAAGCAAACAATGATTGCATGTCCAGCATGTCAAAATCGACGAGTTTAGGTTGATAAGTTTTAGAAATGAGCGGTATTTCCAAGCCTAGAAGTGCAATTAACAGTATGCGAACTTGATTGTCCGGAAGATTGTGAATCACGCCCGTTGTAGCTGATCAGCTGATCGTTGTGATTTGCAGATATTCGCCGATGAATGCGTGAGGCGAGTGTACTGCAGATGGTAACCAAATTTTAATAACATACACGAGTGTTTTGTACTGTAAAAATACCATCATTGTGATCTTTTAATCTGTGCATTAAAGTCATATCTTCATGTCCGCGTTTTACTGTTTACAGTGCTTTTGATCTCTCGAATGCTCCTATCATGCAATGTAGAGGTCTTAAGGTTGAGATACGCCGATAATTTATATTGCTTGCACTTTGGATGTTTTCGTTGCATACGTGAAGTACCTATTTGTATGCTCAAACATTTTGTAAGTTTTGGAAATTTTCAAAATGCATTGTTCGTGGAATCGCAAAATGCACCTCAAATGCATACAAAAGCATCGTTATCGCACTTAAATTATTGTCCAAAAAGAGTTATTCGCCCATGGGGGCTAGATATCCTCATAATAAAGACAAAAAAAAATGTAATCGATTGGTAACCACCAGTATTTTGCACTGTGCTCTGTATGTAACATGTTTTGTTCAGAAATTATCATGAAAACACCACCACCCTGGTTGGATCTAAAACAGCCTTTGTTTTCTAAAGCGTTTTTCTCGACTTTCTGTTTTTCCCGATGGGGCAACTATTTTTTATGGGAAGTACAGTAAACTTGAGCTAAATCAATGTAGAGTGCACTAGGTAATTGATTAGAGAGAACATCATCCGCACCGTTTGTTTGCATCGGAGTTATGAATTTTAAATCATATTCAACCTATAGTTGACTGTAAGTCATCCAAATTTCCATCGAAAGTATACTAAATATGCGTTTTCTATTGGTCTAATCTGGTTTACCGCAAATAAAGCTTCACGGTGTAAGAGACCGGAAGTTTATAAGCTCTGGTACAATGCCATAAATTACAATTTTCTAAACAAGTATAATATTTAGAAGCACGCTCACGATTGGCAGACGAGTTACAGCAAAACTGAAGCAGAAAAACCCTTTTTTTAAGTTTCTCCAATATCGAGATTTTCACCTCCCGTCGTTGTCACTCAAATACTCTTCGGTATTTTCGTTAGTTGCCAAAACAGTTTTCTTGTTCGCTAATGCTTCACAGCAAAAAATTTCAGCTATAAATTTTGTGGTTCGCCTATTCACCACGACGTGCCGAAACAATCGCTAAGTCTGTATTAAATTAATCTATTTTGACGTAAAGCCACAGAGAACAGACATCCAAGCTTGAGTGCCCTTCGTGTGTAACGTTCTGTAACTGCCATTTTAAATTTCAGCTTGTTTCCTTTAATTTTGGTGAACCGTATGGTGATGGCGCCACTTGCCTGCCTCGAGATTTGATGGTCTATCAATTTAAGTTTGGTGAAACCTACACGCTAAGAAAAAAGTACCCATCGGAGCAGTTAAGTGTGGGAAGCCAACTTTGAGTATAATCATGTTTACCTACTGTTGGGGTCAAATAACTTAGTTTTGGGAAACAAATTAACCCAAAAGTTAGTAACTTGTACCCAACGGTAGGTAAACATGATAATACCCAAAGTTGGCTTCCCACACTGAATTGCTCCGCTGGGTACTTTTTTTTAGCTTGTAGACTAGGCGGTGTTGTTTTTCCAACGGTTTGCTTTTAAGAAATTTTCAAAGTAAATGGTAAAAAAATGTTGGAGCCTGGATGTCTGTTCTCTGTGGTAAGGCCTCATAATGAAAAACAATCGAACGATAAGATTCCTAAAATTATTCTGCTTCGTCAAGCTCATTACCCGGAAAGTGGATGTTGTAAATAATTTTACAATTTTCTGATTTTCTCAACATCAGAAGTAAGTATTTTCATCTCGTAGACTTCAGTGACGAGTGGACATCCGGTAGTAGACCAATAAAAACAGGATGTAGACTCAATGATGAATTGAAGTCGTGCGGCAAATCACCCGGAACACTCGAAATTCTTGTAATTAAAGCGTCTTCGTCTTTATACTCCCTCCATCAGCTTCTTCGCTGATAGTCTGGCGCCATTGCAAAGCCGAGGTTCATTGGTGTTCGGTAACATGATAATAACCAAACCGACTCTCATCTGATGATTATACGGTGACACACCGCGCAATTCTACACTATAAAAACATTTCACTTAGCTACTACTGGAGACACATGTGTATATTTTTCAATACTAAAATAAGTGACTTTTACTATATCTAAGCCCTTCGCATAATTTTCAATATGTACTTCTATTCAATTTTCACAACCTGCCGTACACTGACGGAACTATCAACACTTTCTCTTCATATCTTTCATTTCTAGCACTTTGTCCTACCTTATCTATTAAACATTTAACAACATTTAACTTTCTTCGTCGATCTGCAAACAAAATCCTAGTTAGATTATTAACTTCTTCGTGTCAACAAGCATGACGAGAATTTTTTTTTATAGAATAGAACATTAGTTTACCCGAGAATTGGTTCATGGCTATTATACCAAAACCTAACAAATGTATTCACTTTATTCGTATCCTTATCGAACCGCCTTGATATTCGATAGCTTTTCCTTTGTTCACAGACTTTCCTGACTATTGCCCTCTTGATAGTGATATCCACTTCAAATGCGAACGCAAGAGCTTTGCGACGGTCATGTGGAAAATACTTGGCAGATCGTATCTCGGACCTGTGCAAAGTCCGAGGAGGATACAACCAACTGAGTTCCACTGATAGCGTAATGCACATCCGTCACCGTGCCAAGCGAGGAATAGTAGACGAGTGTTGCAAACAAAGTTGTACTGATACTACTCTAATACAATACTGCATGGAGCAGCCAGAAGAGCCGGAAGAGGTGGTTACTTCCTACCAAGAGAGTAAATTTCACACTTCATCGCCAACAGAAAAATCTCTCGAAAAGTTTGTAAGTGGAGGCATACTTAATGTTAAAAACTAACAACTAACTGGTTCTATCTACTTACAGATATTCACGACTAGATTTCCTATGCATTCAATTCCAATGGAGATAGGAACAGTGCGACCGGAGTTCAACAAAATAAATGCAAAATATTTAGGCAACAGGCGAAAGAACTACTACTATATCTACTAATGGAACGCGGGCAATTGTGATATAAAAAAAAGACGCTCGAAAAGAACTGAACCACTCTAAAGGACCCAGATCCTCAGGCTGTGAATGAATTTAAGAACAGAAAAAAAAACTTCTAGTCATCAACATATCATTCAATGATTTCATATACTAGTCCAATGCTGTCCGAATGCCAAAACACCGGATGTTATGTTTTCTACTCTGATCCACTTTTCCTTGTTATTATGCAACTTTCGTTCAATTCTTGTATTCTTGTACACTATTTGTACAATGGATAAATACTTTCCAAATATATTTACAGCAGAAAAAATAAATTTCAGCAAAAAGAAAATAGCATAGATAAAATAGATTACCAGCAGATTAAATAGATTCCTGCCCGATGTCTATCTGACTATGCCAAATATTTGGGTCGTTGTACAAATAGTGTTCTACATTTAGGTCAAAACCGATCACACAACCGCTCTTTCATATTCTCATACTCCTGCTGCAAGAAAAGTACAAACGCGTCATCTGCCGCTAAAAGGAAAGTTATCAAGAGTTACCGACTCATTTTACCGAGCCTTGCTCAATTTACCAGACTACTGCTACATTCACCACCAGGTGGCGAACAAAAAGTGTGCTCGATTTACCTCGAGCTTCTGCTACATTACACCAGGTGGCAAACATCATCTGTAGGTTGAAAATTTGTAGCGCTGTAGGTTGAAAATTTTAGGGAGTCTCAGTAATGACATCTTACTGACATAACTCTGCATAACTGCCTCTTTGATGTCCCTTTTTTTCTCACGGAAAAGTTACTCAATTCTCGTAAAAAGTGGAACAACTCAATTGATGAGTTGTTCCACTTTTTACAAAAACTGGTAAGTTTGGAAAATTATCAAGAGAGAATATTTCAGCAATGACGCTTACCGAGACTCATTTTACCTCATTTTACCGAGCCTTGCTCAATTTACCAGACACCTGACTACTGTCATATTCACCACCAGGTGGCGAACAAAAAGTGTGCTCGATTTACCTCGAGCTTCTGCTACATTCACCACCAGGTGGCGAACATCATCTGTTTCTATAGCGCTGTAGGTTGAAAATTTTAGGGAGTTTCAGTAATCTACATCTCAGTAATGACATCTGACTGACATAACTCATAATTTTATGGTTTTTTTTCGGCGCGATCATTCACGCTCAACTGCCTCTCTTTCATTTGTATTGCTGTCCCATTTTTTCTCACGGAAAAGTTACTCAATTCTCGTAAAAAGTGGAACAACTCAATTGATGAGTTGTTCCACTTTTTACGAAAACTGAGTAACTTTTCCGTGAGAAAAAAAAGGACAGTAATACAAATGAAAGAGAGGCAGTTTTGAGCGTGTTGCTCGAGTCCTTTTTCAAATAGCCGTATCTGATTTTGTAAACAAAGAGGGGAAGTAAGATGAAAACGTTAAATTCATTTTAATTTTATCATTTTTATGCAAACAAGGGTTACCAACACCAGGAATAACATTTCCTTAAAATGATGGTGATTCTACTTTTCGTGAAGGGGGTCGAGAGTTTTCTCCACTCTTTGTTTACAAAATCAGATATGTCTGTTTGAAACAGTACTCGTTTCAAAAAGTACTGTTTTCGTTTTTCCTCACGACTTGTTTTCGAACAACAAAACCGTGAAAAGGTCGAAAGTAACAATTGTAAACTTAAACCGTAAATTCTGTCTGTTTCTGGTGCTATTTTGTATGTGGGAGCAAGCAGATCCCAAAAAATACGCTAGATGTCATTGTTTACAAATGTTGCTTTCGACCTTTTCACTATTTTGTTTAGAGCATTATCGATACGTCCTGACGACATCTGGCGGATTTTGGAAGTACCTACTCTTGCGTGCAAGTTTTCTGTTTACCTGTTGCATACCCAGTCAGGTGCATTGTCCAAGTACTGGTATATACCTAATAACTAACAAATTCTGTTATCAGATTATTATGGTTTGACGACTGAATATGCTATCGCAAATGGTGTTTGAATAACCAGTAGTTCATAATTTGAGGATGACAGATCTTTAGAGAGTTTGTGAAATAAAGAAGGAAAATTACAATCGTCCCACATTATTCGAAGATCCATTTTCGCAAAGAATTCCGAAGAAAGCAAAAGAGTATTTCTCTGTCAAACCATGACATGAAATCTTTTGAGATTGATTTTTTTTTTGTGCTTGATTGATCGAAAGTCGTGTAAAAATGAGAATGGCATTTTTCTCAACTCGAATTGACGGACCACCAACTCACTCACCAGGGGGTCAAACGGTTTTGTAGAAAGCTCGATTCTGCGGAATTCTGAACCTGTCTATCATGCCATATCTCTTAAATTAGCTTTAAAACCTCTTGTAAACAGCATGTTGCTAGAAAAAAAAAACAAGTAGGAATTGATTTTGGCATGAACAAAAAAATTTACTACCATATTGGATTTGGTCACCATTTTAAATTTTATCAGCAAATCCTATATTTTACTATATTCGCAACTACCGATATTAATTTTTTAGCATCATCGGAAAGCTGACAACAAATTGAATCAGATACATTTATAAAATTAGGTGAGCATTGCACTAGCCTACTAGGGTAAGGGCCTAAGTACCAAATATGCCATTAATTCAGCGATAATCAACAAAATTATGTTGCTTTCAAGATACCCTATCTAATTTGAAGAAATTCAGACATTATCAATCAATTTCCTGTTGTTCACTTCCGTGTAATTTACGGGTTTCTTAACTTTTTAGACATCATGATTTCACTGGTTAAGCTGAACAGATGATGAGCATGAGCATGATTGACCCCCACGGATGCAATTCCGTTATTGCCAGATCAGTTGTATTTACACAAAGAACCAACAGAAGATGTTTGGGAAAATCTTCAATGTGTAAAAACTGGTGACCCATTATAAAGCAATACCGGCGCCAGCCGTGCCCGAATGCTGGTCAAGTAGGGAATGGGAAGGAACGTGTTGACATGATACTCGCTTTGAAGGAAGCCGAGAAATCCTCTGAAACTTCCACGAGAAATCACTGGGATGTTGGATAGTTGGGAAAAGGTTAGCAGCAGGGTTCGTTTTGGTTAACGATACGCTGAAAGTATGTAGCACTATCCGACAAAAGCAATGGACCGCTCCAATGTGACTGAAAAGATACAAGCACAACGAAAAATAAAACAAAATAGATATAATATATTAGGTATTAGATATTGTCTTCAAAATTTGGTAGAAATAAATTATCAGTTGCCTGTCTCCTAAAAGCATGTTTATCCCTCTCCAGAAACTTATCTATGTCACGAGATTTCTAATTTCGATCGAGCTCCTCCGGGCTAACCCACAGTCTTAGCAAGTATCCGGAAACATCCCCACAGCAGAACCGACAGCTTCGAAAAGGCGCCTTCACTAACTCCTCTCCACCTTCAGTTATTCGCTGTTGCCATTCTCAAAAAGCATCACATACCCTCATCACCAGCAGGAGTTCTACAACATCGTTAAAAATAAACAACTGCCACTGGTGCCTCTGCTTCGGCCACGCAAATTAACCGCTCACATCTAGTGAGATTGATCTTTATCACTCGCTGGCGATGGTGCTTCGAGCAAATCAAGACAAAACAATCAAGCAGCCGCACCTCAAAACTCGAGCACTGATCTAACTCTCTACAACTTCAAGCTGACTCACTTCCCCACACGAACACAATCATATGCTATTATCACTTCACGTATGTGTTGGGACACTCCGGGATTCTTCTAGGGCCTTTGAGTTGGTGTGCGGTTTCGATCTCCATCCAAGCACACTAACACACCTTCATTACAAAAATACACGCCACTCTTGAGAAAGGAAAGCCGTCGTCGAACGAAAAAAAAAGAACTCGGTGAGCAAACTTTGGATACGAAATTTCCACCGCAAATCGATCGGAAATGCACTATTTTTTTCACAAAAGCAAGCAGAACACGTTTATCCAAACTTTTGATACACTTTGGATATCAACTGTGATCGAAAACACGTCAATTTCTGCGAAAATAGTTGCGAGCGAATCAACACCGACCGTGCCGAGCTCTTTCACGTCTGCATGATTTCACTGGTTAAGCTGAACAGATGATCTCCATGATCTTCGAATTTGGCTAAATTGAACCGATTAACCAAATAATGCAGCCTTGTTGTACAGAAAATAGTCACAGGTTACAAAATAACAAATCAGAAAAAAAACCAAGAAAACCGTAGACCCAATGTTACACGGATAAAAATAATCATAACAAATGTATTTGAAAATCTAATAAATTTTTGCCATAACGATTTACAAATAATATCTAATCGATATGCTTATAAACTTTAAGAGGAAGTTCCAATAGCAACTATACCTCACTATGATGAATACCATATTCCTTTCCATATAGAAAGTATGTGTCGAGCTTATGATTTTTATTCCTCTTTTTGATGAATACAATATTTCCTTCTTTATAGAGAGTATGTGTTAAGCTTATGATTTTCATCCCTAATTACGATAAATACCATGTGCCATCATATAAACCTCGTTAAAACGATTGGATCAACACCATACAAATTTTGTAATATTTTTTATTGGAACTACCTGTTAAAGTTTATACATTTGTTATGGTTATTTTTATTCGTGAAGAGATCGATTCAAAGAATTCAACCGCTTCGAATTCCAAAAAACCGTTATCCCTGCAATAGATTATATAATTATTATATATAGTAGATTTACCAAATATTTACACTCACTTTGTCTCATCTCCAGTTGGTCAAACGATGGAATATTCCATCCACATTCCTCTTTCTGGAGTTCACCTTTGTTGATCATTTGATAATAATTACCGCTTTCTATAATTAAATAGCTCATTCAACAATTACTTACATCAAGTAACATGCCATATATACCTGACAAACCTGTATACACCAGTTCGACACTTAAATTCAATTCATGCAGTGATTAAAAACATTCGAGTGCCATTTTGATTTTTTTTTTCAATCCAAAACCAAATCAAAAGTATGTGTCAAATCTAATAACTTTTAGTCATAAGGTGAGACACATACTTTTCATTGGGTTTGAAAATGGAAAACATGTATCAAAATAATACGTTGCAAATGCAATACAAATATAAATTATTTGATTTGATATGAAATACATGTGACGGTAACACATAAAAGGTATAGTTTTGAATTAATATTTTTATTATTTGATTTTTTATCAGTGTATGGACATGTTTTTTTTTCTATGTTCTCAAATATGGGCTGTTGTCTGGAAAACTTATTGAAATTTTTGTTATTGGTAAAATTTTCAATGGAAACGTATGAGTTTCGGCTGTAGCACAAACCAAGGGAACAAAACCTGTGCAGAGTGAATTAAAATGTTTTCACTATCGGATGACCAATAAATCATATGTGAAAATCTCTTAAGTGTTTCAAAGCACCCAAAAGGGAATTAGTCCGTGGTTAGAGCTTAGTTTGTTTTGTAAAATTTGATGTTGGGTAAAGCGAATAGAGCTAGCAATGTCTTAAATGATAAAATCAAGAGAAAAAAAACCGTACGAAGACTGCATTTCATAAAAAAATCGATCGAATGGGACGAAGTTGTATCCATGAATAGACCCAATTGAATGCTTGTAGACCGACATTAAATCCATACCCCTCGAACGTTTCTGACTTTATAATATGAGTTTTATAGCTTTTCATGATACATCTATCGAAAGTCTTATTAAACGTATCTAAGCAAGTGTATAAATGGGTAAATATTGCTTCAATCTAAAATAGTTTATGAGTTATAATGAAACATGTAATCGATCGTTGCTTATTAGGCTGAGTTAAGGGACACAAAAAAAAAAAATTATCACATCCATAAACGAGCAAATCAGAATTAGTCAAGTCTTTAAAAAAACATACTAGTATAGACACAAAAATACATTTTTTCGTAGTCATTATCAGCTACCGCGATGCTCGAAGGCAGCGGCAAATCTTCGACGGAGAACTGCACGCAAAATATGGAAGTCGAACATTGAAGCCACTCTGTTGAACACTCGTTGCAAACCGCTGCTCGCACCCTCGAGTCCGTAGTTCGTACGACGAAGCGGAGGCCTCAGCATTATATTATTTCGTAGTGGCCGAGGACGAACATTCAAGTCGATATTCTCAAGAATCGTCCCGCAATCAATTCTGCCTTGTAGGGCGTCCGCGATGATCAAGGCGTTGAAAAGGGTCGTCACTCACAAAGTTTGCAGGTTGATCAGACGGCAACGGTTTTCGTAGCTGGGCAATCGGAACCGATCCCTCCAAGGTAGTCTTCGGAGAGCAAAACGAAGAAAGCGACGTTGAACCGATTCAATTCGTTCCGCACCGTTGTTGTGATAAGGGCTCCAAACGGCAGAACAGTACTCCAGCGTGGACCTCACAAGAGAGCTGTAGAGCGATTTTAAACAATAAACGTCGGAAAATGTTTTGGCTATTCTAAAGACGAGTCCCAGCACTCTTGATGCTTTAGCAACGACGTATGAGACATGCTGCTTGTAATTTAGTTGTGTATCCAAAATCACCCCGAGATCCTTCACATGACTCACTCGGCCTATTGATGATCCAAGCAGTTCATAATTGAAGGTTATCGACTGCTTCTTCCGCGAAAACGTTATGTCGTAATACTTGACAGGTAGATTTTGAGATCGTCTGCATAAGATAAACACGGACTTTTGATGATAAGATGCACGTCGTTGAAGTAGAGTAGGAAAATTAGCGGGCCTAGATGACTGCCTTGCGGAATGCCAGATGAGGCACAGAAACAAGCAGAATGACAATCTCCTATAGCAACCTTAAGTAGCCTATCAGTGAGATATGATCGAAACCAATCTAGAAGATTACCGTTGATTCCGAGCCTGTCAAGTTTGGCTATTACTATAGCGTGGTTCACCTTTTCGAAATAGCATTCGTCTGAGTCCGTTCCGTCATAGTTTCGGTAACGTACGATGTCAAGCATAACAGATTTGTCGTAGTCGAGCGGCCGGCAATAAATCCATGTTGATCAGTGCTTAGGTACTGCTTGCTGTGTGAGACGATTGGATCCATCACTACCAAATCAAACAGTTTGGAAACAGCGCTCAGCGGTGTGATGCCCCGGTAATTGTTGACATCGCGCTTACTACCCTTCTTGTAAACTGGAAACATATGAGCAGATTTCCAGCACCGAGGAAACGTACCACATGAAATAGAATGCTGGAAAATACGACGAAGCGGCGGAATGAGGACATCAATGTGTTTCTAAATTATTGCAGATGGAACTCCGTCTTGTCCCAGATTAAACGACACCTTAAGTCGAAAAGGGGAGCTGGAAATCATTGCATCGGTTACGTTCACACCACTCATCGATATATTGTATACCGGAACATTCTGCGCAACAAGCGAGATTTGGTCAGAGGAGAGTAGCTCATCTGTAAAAACATGGGCAAACTTGATGTAGAACAAATGGCAGATATCGGGTTGCGACGAAGCTGTTATGCCATCGAGCACCATAGAGGATGGTAATCCGGACTCCTTGCGTTGCTTATTGACGTAATTCCAGATTCCTTGCGTTGTATTTCTTTTTGGTGACGAAGATAGCAGATCTTGCTTAAGCGCTTGTACTCTTGAAGGCTGCTCGCTTGGTAGTCTTTAGGGACCGAAGTTCGTTGGTCATCCAAGGTACACGAGAATCAGCACGGACGGTCTTTTTCGGGACATACATGTCAATGATATAAGCCAAGACATGCGAAAACGTTTGTGCAGCTTGGTTGACATCTCCGGGATCTAGAATGCGCTCCCATTCTAACTGAGACAAAAAAATGTCTATACTTTGGTATAGACATTTCAGTCCTTCGGAAGTGCGGACGAAATCCTGAGCAACGTTGTTCGCAACTGTAACAAGCAAAGGTGGATGATGTGGAACAAACTTTACTAATGGCGCGGGTGCCATGCAGATGGAAGGAGCTGTTTCGCAGCCGCTTACAAAGCAAAGATCAAGGGAGCGATCATTCTCGTTCGTCACGCCGTTGATTTGAGAGAGAGTCGCGATGCTATAGCTGTCAAGAAGTTTAGTCGCTGCTGTGCGTTATGATGTGCAGTTTGAATTATTGCGTCAAAGCCAACATTATCAAAGGCCCCCTCAATATCTACGAAAGTACGCATCCAAGAGTGCTTTAAGCGAATTCCTTTTCAATATTGTGTAGATTTGTTGTAGACAAACCTGTTCGATAAGCAAGTTGATTTACATGAATTAATATCTCGAATGTTATGATCGTACCTGCCGGTATGAAATAGATTCCGCTATAAGCCCTAGTCTGTTGCCCAGTAACTTCTATCCCTACTTCCGCGTGGTAACCATCGAGTAACCATCGAAACTATCGAATAACCAACCCCGGAAGAACCTTGGTCCTAAGCTGACTGGGTAGTTGGAGGCCCTCTTCGAAGAGTACAGCCTGTTCTCCATATCAGGGGTAGCTCAGAACAGTGTCTGTTTTCCACATTATATGCAACTTCGAACTGCAGGAACTTTGCTAAACAGGACAGACGGTATGAAAAAGCGACCATCCAGCGCCTACTTTCTACCAGAGATGCGGCATCGTGTATGTATGTATGTAGGAAGCCACCATCCCTAGCGTGGGCCTTGCCCTACGCATGGTTCCACTTAACAGAACAGAAAGATCATACTTTGTTACCGTTCAAAATGCAACGTACTGCGATTTGAAGGGCCAAAAAGGCTTGAGCAGGCCCCTAAGCAGAGGCACTTCCGTGAAACCTACGGGAATAAGAGAATCAATGGCATATGTTAGAACACTGAACTCCAGTTTAGAAAAGCGCTGCCAAGTTGACAGTATTTACGTAGACTTTTCCAAAGCGTTTGATAAAGTACCTCACGAATTATCTATGAAAAAGCTCGAGAAACTAGGATTTCCTAAGTTGCTCATCATGTGGTTACGGGCATACCTACTAGACAGATCCTCCTACGTGAAACTTAGCTTTATTAGGTCAATTTTATTTTTGCAACACCATCCGGCGTGTCTCAAGGTAGCCACCTCGGTCCCTTGATCTTTATTCTGTTCGTCAACGACTTGAGCCACCGTCTGAATTCGCATCATTGCCGTATGTCGACGATCTAAAAATTTACCGCATGATCAGCTCATTGGTTGTTTGTGTAGCTTAAGAGCATGATATTGACATCATAGCGAGTTGGTGTGTTTCAAACGGAATGGAGATGAATGCGGTAAAATGTAAGGTGATAAGTTTCAGTAAATCTCAGAGGCACCTGATATACGATTACGGAGTAAACGGCATCAAATAGGACCGTGTATCTTCAATTAAAGACTTGGGAGTAGACATCACTGCAACCACTGCTGAGGCTTTTGCCATGCTAGGATTCATACGCCGAAATGCATCCGAGTTCCATGATGTGTATGCATTGAAGGCGCTTTATTGTTGTTCGTTCGAAGTGTTCTTGAATATGCTGTTCAAATTTGGGCACCTCATTGCGAAACTCAAATGACTCGTATTAAAGGAATACAACGTTGCTTCCGTACGTTTCGCTTTACGGCGATTACCATGGACGATCCGGTTAGGCTGCCACCCCCCACCCCCCCCCCACCCGTATGAACATCGACGCCAATTAATCAGACTTGAATCACTGCGCCAGCGGCGTTTCTACTTACAAGCAACCGAATTGACTACTCAGATCTTTTGCCGCAGGTGAACTTCTTAGTTCCTGCGCGTCGGTCCCGTCAACGATCGTTATTTTAGACTGCTAGACACAGGACGGTGTTCCGGACAAAATCACCCGCTTGAAAAGTGTTTTAATTTGTTGAATGGCGTTGAAACGTTCGATTTTAGTATAAGTAGAGACAAATGACTTAGATTTAAGATAGGTTCAGTCTGTGCAACATAACTGAAGACGTAGTAAATGAATAAATAAAATATTTACATAACACATAGCTATGTGGATTATTGGCGATTTTGCTTTTCTTATGGAAAAGTGAGTGTTTTCCATCGACCATTGGCATGAAGTGGTGATACAGATGCACGCGGTAGCAGTGTTCACATACTGACCGCAGTGCAATCTGCTGCAAATAATAGTACAGGGTAATGGTACGGAGAAAAACTTCACCTGGTCTGGACTGCGATTTCTGTTGGCTATCGAAATTAAAAACAAGAGCGTCTAATCGGTTGAGAATGTATTTTTGAACTGAACTTTTGTTAACAAGGTTTTTATGTTTCAGGGAAGCAAACATCGAAAAGAAATTAACACTGAAAGAAATGTGGACTGTATTATCATATTCTTCGATCATTTACCCCCCGTTGGGTCGTCAGAGTCAACATCCGGAAGTAAGCAGATTTTGGCCACTGCTCGTCGATATTCACCGTTTGCCGTCTTGACGTCAACCACCCTGACCACACCGTCCTTGCCAGGGTGCGTTGTAACGATGCGCCCCATCTTCCACTGCTGTGGTGGGATGTTCTCGTCGCGAAGAAGAACTAAGTAACCGATCTTGATGTCTAGCACGCCATCTTTCCATTTCTGTCGAGTCTGCAACGTGTGAAGGTAGTCCACCGACCACCGATTCCAAAAATGTTCCCGCATAAGCTGCACGTGCTCCCATCTAGATAACCTGTTAGTCTTCACCTGGCTATACAACGGTTCTGGGATTGCCAAACCCGGACGTCCGATCAGGAAATGGAACGGAGTCAATGTTTCCAAGTCGCTCGGGTCGTCTGACATCGGGCATAATGGACGAGAGTTCATAATGGCTTCAGCTTGTGCTAAAAACGTAGCCATTTCTTCGTAGGTTAGTCTCGTTTCTCCTACAACGCGCTTTAGTAAGTATTTCATTGACTTAACTCCAGCCTCCCAGATTCCACCGAAGTGTGGGCTTCTGGGAGGTATGAAGTGCCAGGCGATGGCCCTAGAACTGCAGAACTCGGCAACCTTTTCCTTGTGCATTTGACTCTCGAACTGCTTCCGCAAGGCTTCCAATTCGTTGTTGGCCCCGACGAATGTTGTTCCATTGTCTGAATACAAGTCTCCAGGAAACCCGTATCGGCCAACGAAACGTTGTAGCGCTCCAAGGAACGTCTCTGACCGTAGATCTGTGCACAGCTTTGGTCGACATGCACACAAAAACACAGACGTAAGTCTTGTAGAATTTTGGCTTCCGTCCGCTTACCTTCAACACGAATGGTCCAGCAAAATCAATACCTGTTTTTGCAAACACTGGAGAATGTGTGACACGGTAACTTGGAAGATCGCCCATGAACTGATTCAATTGTTGAGGTTTATGCCTGTAGCAAACATAACACCGACCAACAACCTGCTTCACGATAGACTTTACCTTAACTGGCCAGTACTGTTGCCGAATTATCGATATCAGTCCGTTTTGTCCCACGTGTAGATTCCTTTCGTGTAGATGACGCACGAGAATGTTAGATACATGGTGCTTATCTGGCAGCAGTATCTGATGCTTGCTTTCATACGGAATATGTGAGTATTTCAGTCGGCCACCAACTCGTATAATGTCATCCTGATCGACGAACGGTGCCAGTCCAGACAAATTGTTTCGTTTCCCAGCATCGGTCTTCAAATTAACAAGTAACTCATTGAATGCTTCCTTCTGAACCAGGCTACAGATCGTGTTCAATGCTCTAGATAGCTCCCACGCTGACAGTGGGTCACAGTTCTTTGTCTTCTTCCTAGTGTTATCGATGAATCTCCACACGTACCCCCAAGCCCGGTGCAGACGGGAGAACTTGCTGACACGCCCGAAGTAGAAAGCTGGTTCCTTGCAGACGTTGACGAAGACACGCTTTCGTATGTCTGGTAGATTCTCGTCTGCTATAAGAGGCGCTTCTTGTTTTTCCAGCACACGTGTACGCCAGAGCTCAGGGGACCCACTCCACCACAATCGATTTTCTATCAACTGCTCCGGAAACATCCCACGTGACAGCGCGTCAGCAGGATTGTTCTCGGATCTTACGTAGTGCCACTGAAAATCTGGAGTGAGCTCGATGATGACCACCACCCTGTTACATACAAACTCGTTCAATATCAATGGAGATTTCTTCAACCAGCATAAAACAATTTGGGAGTCAGACCAAAGTGCGACACTATCGAAGTTGACTCGCAATGCCTGTATTGTCTTCTGGGTCAGCTGAGCTAGCACCAATGCAGCACACAACTCGAGTCTAGGTATGATAATCGGTTTCAATGGCGCAACACGAGACTTGCTACAGAGAAGCTGTACGTTGTTTTTACCGTCGGGAAGTACACATCGCACATATAGACAGGCTCCGTATGCCCGTTTGGATGCGTCGCAAAAACCATGTAGTTCGATTCGCTTGGCGTCGCCAAGAATAATACATCTCTTCTTCCGTATGCTCCGTATAGATACAAGTTGGTCACGAAAGGCAATCCATGCACTCATCTGCTCATCTGGAAGTTCGTCATCCCATTCTAACTTCAACCGCCACAACTCTTGCATCGTTAGTTTTGCCAATGTTCCCACCGGTCCAAAGAAACCGAGGGGTCATACAATCTTCCAATCTCCGATAGCATCATTCGTTTTGTTAATTTACAGGTTGATACGATTAAGCTGCGGTACAGTACAACTGCGAAATATATCTGTCGATTTGGCATTCCAAACCTGAACACCACGCGTTTTGAATGGTGTGTGTTGCATATGCTCCGATGTTGATTCGAAATCCACTTGCTTCTCCTGTCAAGATGTCGTCAAGCGAGAATGAGCAGCGACAGAACTTTGCTCGCGCATTAGAGCAAAATTTGTGCTAATCGCAAAGTCGCACCGCGCTTCAGCATTTCCAAGTCAACCGTGCATACATGTATGTACGACGTCTGCGGAACGTTGTGTCGACCGCCGAGTCTGGATCGGGGCAAATCGATAACCGGAAGCCACTGAGACTATCAAAGAGAGTTGCCGGTAGTTTCAAGCGACACCTAACCTATCTGTCCGAGATGCCGCAAATAAGCTGCGTGTATCGTCCATGACTAGCTGCATCAAGCCGACTCATCGACACAAGATAGGTAGTGACTCCAAATCGCGATGATAAACAAAATACGACGGCTAACGTCGATCCCGAGGCTGTACACGACGATGCTGACGAAGTCTGACTGCGTGGTAATGGACGACGAACCACGTCAAAGCCGACTACAAGCAGCTTCGGGACAGCAGTTTGTACGGTAGCAATGGGAAAGGTAGCAGATATTTTCAAGCTACACGAAACTGTCAACGTTCGCAAGAAATATCTGGTTAGGTAAGCTATCTGTACCTGTGGCATTGAGAAGCAGCATTTCTGATAGCTTCCAGAACTGTCAACCTATGAAATTTCGACGTAAGAGAATCTTTGAAAAACGTCTGCTGTCTTTCCATGAATTACACGGTTGTGGCGTTACTGATTTTGCCGTGATTTGGCATCTTGCCATTACGGTAAAATAGTCCATGAGTGGTACGCCGCCAACAACGTGCAGGTGGTTCTCGACAAGAACCATCTCAACACGCCAGAGCTCCGCCTAATTGAGAAATACTGGCTATTGTCAAGCTGAACCTAATGAAGACTAAAATTGCTATGACGAGCAGCGTTCAAGGTAAACTGGACTTTCAGCAAGATGGTGACTAGATGCTGTACAAAATCTGATAGCATGTTTACGTAGGATCGGCAATTCAGTTTGGAAAATGTAAGCTTACTGAATATGTTCTGAATTTATACTAATTGCAATTAAAAGAGATTAGAATTTGATTCTATTAACTGAAACATTTACCGATTTCACCGTTTCTTTGATCAAAACTTTTGCCGTATTACCATGTACTGTTGAGGTATTATCTATTTTACGTCAATATGTGAAAAACATATTACATTTGAACGCTCTACAGCTTTTAATGGCAAGATAACGTTCAGTTTTAAACATCATTTTGCCTCTAAACATGTTCTAAAACGGAACACAGAAATCGGTAGGTCAGACAGCAATTCACTATCGTAGCCACTGCTCTTCAGCATTTCTGTCAACTTGCATACATTTGCATCGACCTCAGATGTTCGACCACGGTGATGAAATCGTCTAGTAGCATCTTCTTCACCACCGTGCAGCATTGTAACGTTGTCCGTCATGGAGTTGCATCACATTGATCAGATAAGGTGCATGAGAATCCATAATGAAGTGTCATCTAAATGTACGATTCAATCTTCATTGAAATCCACAGATAGTCATTATGAAAACCTGTCGGTACATGGGTAATCTGCCGTCAAATCTTGATCGTACAAAATCATAAGCATTTTTTGCCTGAGTGTGGGCCCACTAGCTGAGTGTCGTTCAATGACACGCCTGTAGATGTCACCGCTGAGGCGTCAAAAACGACTCTAATTTTGGTAGTTGAACTGCTCTCCTTATAGACGGCATGGTGGGGCAAGAAATAACCGTGATCTGGCTTTTTCGCTAACCTCCTGCATGTGGCCAAGTAACAGGTACTCATCCATGAAATCTGTGTATGCTCGCATCCTTAACGGGTTCTTTGCCAGACTGCTCATTTGTCTGTCAAGACGACGTCTGGCATAATCGTATGAATCGCCGAGTTGATTTTGAAGATCGTTAAATGGCAGCCTTACGATGTACCGTCCATCACGGTTTCGACAATGCGTTTCTTCGAAATGCTTTTCAACAGCGCGTTCTGTCGCGGTCATCTTGCTAGTGACGTAACCTGCCTCGAGCTCCCAAAATTTCGAAAGGGTGCGATTAACATCCTCCAATGTAACATTCAATTGACATATTTTCCTTCGATTCACTTTCCTGTTTGTGCTTACTGGACCGCTGACGACCCATCCGAATGTAGTCTCGGCTAGGGTAGGGAAATCACCGCCAATCTTCACACGCCCCTTCTTGAGTACATCGTAGAACACCTCGGCACCAATAATCATGTCGACTTCATCGGGAACATTGAACGAGGGGTCCGCTAACTCAACGCCAGCAGGGATAGGCCAAAAATGAGTATCAACCTTACCTGTAGGAAGCTCAGTGATTGTAGGGGTGACCAGGAAGTCGAGAAAAACAGAGAAGTTGCCATCCCTTGACGACACCTTCGTCCGAATAATCTTGTTGGTAGTGGTTGTCATCCCGTTGAGGCCACAGATTACAATCGGTGGATTGATCAGCGATGGCTTAAGCTTCAACTTCGCAGCAAGCTTTTCTGTTATTACGTTGGATTCGGAACAACAATCCAACAAAGCTCGACCGATTATAGTCGCATTGCCAGATCCAGTCACGAACACTTTCGCGGTTGACAGGAATATCTGCTTCGTACCAGCTTGAGTTTGAGTACAACAGCTAACCGTACGCTGCTCCACTGGTTGCTCCGTCTTCGTTTCGCTTTGCACTGGGCCTTTCGGCAGAGGGTCTTCGGCTGGTTTCCTAGGATCTTCCGAACGCTCAACTTGCTGGTGAAGGTAACTATGATGACGCTTGCCACAAGTCCTGCAATGCTTGTCTGTCTTGCACTCCATTGTTCGATGCCCAGCGCGGAGGCAATTAAAGCACAGGCCCGATTTCTTCACTTTCTCGTATCGCTCTGGAACTGACAGCTTCTTGAAGCTATCACATTTGTAGATGCTGTGGGCGTGAGAGCAGCAAGGGCACGTTTCCTTGTTCGTCTGTACGAACACCTTCTGTTGTCTGGTCTTTGCTGCTATCTGCGGTTGACTCGTTGGGGCGTGAACCGAAAGCTTCTGGAGGATTCGACTGCGATCTTTTAGGAAGACAATCAAATCATCGTAACTTGGAAGATCGTCATGGGCAAGTGATGACTCCCACAGCTTTCTTGTTTCTCGGTCCAAGCGTTTGCTTATGATGTTTATCAGCATCATCTCCGATAGCCCTTCTACCGGAAGGTCGTGGTTATTGAGAGCATCCACGTTTTTGGCACACGTCTCGACCAGTTTTCGCAGATCATCACCATTCTCCTTTGTAACTTTCGGCAAATCAAGTAGCGCGTCGATGTGCGTATCGATAATCAAGCGTTGATCCTCGTACGCATCCTCCAGCATCCGCCAGGCCGACTCATAATCATTATTATTGATTATGTCTTGATCGATCTTACCAGAGGCACTTCCAATCAGCGAGTTTTTGAGGTGGTATAGTTTTATGGCTGTTGATTCATTAGGGTAGCGATCCATAACCGTACGGAACATACTCTTGAACGAGTACCAGTTTTCCAACTTGCCATCAAAGGTCGGAAGCGGTACCTGTAGGTGTGGAACACTGTTGACCACCTGAGGCCGGGGTTGAAACTCTGAAGCATGTGCATTAAGCGACAATGCTCTGGTGGAATCAGCTCGCTGGATGCTGGTAATCATAGTCTGCAACTTCACGTACAGCTCGCCATGCAGTTGTTCAAAGTTTAAATACTTTTGCTTCAAATCACCTCTTAGTTCCAATGACATTCGAGCAAGGAGATCAGTCTGCACTGCGTAGAACTTGTCGTTAGCTCCTTGAATGATTTGAAGTTGGAGGTTCAAATAATGGAGGTTGTTGGCTGTCTCTGTCTGGATGGACTCCTGGATTCGTAAAAGCTTTTCCATGAGTAGATCTTGGCGATCTAACAAAGTGCGCTCCATTTCCTTCTTTTCCTTGCGTATACGATCTGTTTTCTTTTCGTACGCAACACTTAGCGTTCGTTCTAGATTACTTTTCTAAGCCCCAACGTTGACAGCAGTTGTATCTTTAACGACGAGTAACTGGTTCGACACCTCAACAACAGCAGTAGGCGGTAACACATTCTCCACCTGATTGGCAACAGCGGGAGGTGACTGTTTCGAAGCCTGAGCAGGAATAATTTCGCAAGCAGCGGGTGTCCGCTCATCTGGAGGGTTCACCAAGAAACCCGTTGACAAATTCCTCTTGGGAATTTAACTTTTCTCTACTCTTGGAGTATCACTAACTTTTTTTCGCGTTTTGATTTTTCTTATTTTTCGTCATTTATGGTTCGGTTATGCATTGAATTGTCGTTCTTCACTTATTTTTGTTTTGTTTTTGTTCATAACCTCACTTTATCTTTTTCCAGTAAGCTTTGCACTTTACCAGTCTTTTTCGTTCTTGTCGGAAAGTTCTCGAACTTTCGCATTTGCCACACGGCAGCTGCGTGTAGCAATCGATTGCACTTAACCTCACTCTAGTTTGGAAAACTCTGGAGCTTTCTGCATTTGCTAACATGCAGCTGCAGTGAAGCAATCACTTAACCACACTTTTCTTCGAGAATATTTAGAGCTTCCGCATTTGCCGACACAGTTCTTCTGGGAAGCGTTACACTTCAACAAACGATGGCTGAGTACAGAAGTCGCTATTCTTTTCACGGGCAACACGCCGCCTTCCGGTACAGTCCGGATCAATCACTTTCTTCTGGCAAATTGCCGGTATTTCGCATCTGGTGCAGATCTATTCATTAATTTTTTCGGCCAATCGCCATTTTTCTGCACGCATGCAGATCAATTCAATACACAAGCAATCAATTCACAAACACACCACTGCATGCCGCGATCCTTCAGATTCACCGTTCTTGCAATCGGTACAAAATCCAATTTTTATCACTCTTGATTGAATGAGAAAACACTCAAAGCCATAGAAAATTGCGATCTCCACATACGGCTCGAAGGACCAAAATGTACGGAGAAAACTTCACCTGGTCTGGACTGCGATTTCTTTTGGCTATCGAAATTAAAACAAGAGCGTCTAATCGGTTGAGAATGTATTTTTGAACTGAACTTTTGTTAACAAGGTTTTTATGTTTCAGGAAGCAAACATCGAAAAGAAATTAACACTGAAAGAAATGTGGACTGTATTATCATATTCTT
>JASCZW010011927.1:0-30318 GCA_034211315.2 Aedes japonicus
TTTGAAGTTTGAGTTATGAAAATGTTTATATTTTATATTAACCCATCTCCGTTAATTTAGTAACATTTATATCACAGACAAACAGACATAACACATCGAACATTTTGCACTACAAATCATCGTCACTAACACACCTGCGCCATCTGTTGAGCACACTGTGATGGATGATAAAGCTGAACAGGTGGCGGTAGTGTGTTAATGTTAAACATAAGAAAATCTAGTATACGCGATATCTCTGGCGATACTGACTACTTACGATACTTACCAACTAAGAAACATTTGAATTGACCTTAAAATGCGTAATCGATGAAAGAAATTCTATTATGTCTATTTGTCTGTGTTGACATATTCACATTTGTTTACTTACATTTATTTATTTAAATTAACATATTTCTCTTGATATATTTACATTTAGCTATTTGCATGTATTTATTTACAGTTGTTAATGTTGATATGCATATGTATATATATAAATGTGAATGTATTTTGGTAAATATATAAATGTAAATAGAAAAGTGTACATAATAAATAGAAAAGTGTACAATGATGTAAATAAATGTAAGCAAACACATTTAAATATGTTAACACAATCAAACAAATAAAACACTTGCAGTTTCTTCATCGATTACCCAATAAACGGTTAATTCAAATGTTTTTAAGTTGACAGCATCGCGACAGGTAGTACCTAAAGCCGATTTTCTTACGTTTGACGTTAACACACTACTGCCATCTGTACAGCTTAATCATCCGTCAGAGTGTGCTCAACAGATGGCTTTAGTTTTTTTTGAATGATGATTTGTAGTGCAAAATGTTCGTTGTGTTATGTCTGTTTGTCTGTGATATAGATGTAAATAAATAAACGGAGATGGTTTAATATAAAAATATAATTCTTTTCATAGAAACTCGCGTTGTTACGCTCTTTGATGATAATTGTTAATGTTGCTAATCGAAAATTATGCAGAAAACATGCAAAAATACCAACTTTAAAACGAGTTTTTCTCCTAGAGGGGACAAAAGGGGACAAACCATTTGCATAGATCTTGTAGATGGATGTTTTTACTTGCAGTTCACGTGCTCCGTGTTTGCAAATATTTGCAAATAAGGGAATAAGATATAAAAACGAATTCTTTTTACACTTCCACCCCTTTACCTTTTTTTTCTATAATAATCAGCAACTTGTGTATTCAAAATGGGTTTCATTGTATACCCTAAAAGTCATCTCTGCAAAGTTTTCCAATTCAAATTGAAATAAAAAAGTTACAGCAAAAAAACTGCTTTTAAAGTCTTTATGGAAAGTCAGAAAAACTGTTATAAAACGATACGTAGATGAGATAGAAGTTAAATTTCTTTAACAAAGTTTCATCAAATTGAGATATCTACAATTCTGTGGAAGCAAAAAATCCGCTAGAACATAAGAATATTTTTTTTATTATGAACATAAAAGGACCACCCTAGTTACCACTTGATCCAAACGATAGATCTTACTTTGTAAACTTAATCTTCCGAAGACATAATCTGTCTAAAGTTAATAGTTTTCGAGTTACCGATTTTTGTCGCGAAATTTGTCCATTCGTATCATTACACACCGATGCAAAAAGTCCTTTTTATTTCGCAAAAATAGCTTCAAACAGGTCTCGGAATCATTGACGCGTTGCACTGTGGGACGAAACGCTAAAAACATGAACTTTTTACAATAACTCGTAAAAACGTGTTCGTAACATTTTTGTGTCTTCAGATGAAAATATTTAAAAAATATAACGCATTTAAAGGTGACAAATCTTAGTTCGCAGCTTCATCACAGGCGCCGCTGCAAACTTGATTTTTTTTAAAGTTGCAACCTAATATTATAAATTTAATTCCAACTTCATCTTCAAAAGGCAAGTGTGGCAGAAAACCACTGTCCTTCGAATAAAGTAGTGAAATTCTCAAGCGCTGAAAAACAGCTGAGTTGAGAGCACAGTACCAAGCGGACGAACTAACTTACGCTACTCAAATGAAACTAAGGGAGGATGGAAAGAAAGATGCTGCTACCGTCGATTAGTTTCTTCACGATAATAGAGTTCTCAATTGGGAAAATTAGCATTTATTTTAGTTTTAATGGTATATTCGCTACTTCATAGAACACAGGTTCACCCTTGGGGATAATCATGGGTACACATGAAACCAACATAGTATGCTATAATACATCCTATATTTTAAACCCTATGAGGTTTCATGTGCATCCACTTGCATCCCCGCCAGCTAAAGGGCTATGAAAAACGTATATTTTTCACAATAAAACTACTATAACTTCTCCCATAAAGGTTTTAGACGTAAGGTGAGTACAGAGAAAATTTATATTTTGTTTATTTGTACAACTTTGTAGAACATTATCTTGACCTAAAACTGCACATTTATTAAATAATTACAAAAAACTAGTTGCCATGGCCCGCCGTTTAAAAAAACACGAACCTCGGCACAGTGACCAGATAGAAGGTTGATGTTCTTAGCAATGTTGTTTGTATTAAAATTATCTACAACTTTGCCGAAGATACTAACTCTCTATCTCATCATTAAAAAAAATCAAGTTTGCAGCGGTGCCTGTGGTGAAGCTGCGAACTAAGATTTGTCACACCAAAATGTTACAAGCACGTTTTTACGAGTTATTGTAAAAAGTTCATGTTTTTGGCGTTTCGTCCCACAGTGCGTTGTTGTTCTTGGTTCACTGTGAGCAATCGCGGCCCCTATTTAGAAAACAGCTTTCTCAAGGGCAAATGTTCATGCAAAATAAAACTCACGCGTGCCTTTGGGATCTTCAAAGTGTCAATTTTCTTCCGCAATTTCTCTGTACGGTTCGCCAAAACGACTTTGTGGACATTTTTTTGATTGTTAACCACCTCTTTAGTCCATTTAGAATTCGGAAGAAAATCATATGTATCTTGGTAACGGATTGACGTACAAATAAGTTTAATACATCAAAACAAAGTTAATTCACTGTTCTTTAAGGAAAAAATATCAAAACAAATCATTTTTCTTCGTTTCTAATGAAAATTCGAACTTTCTTCTTTATTCCTTTCATCAAATGCTGCACACCTCCAGAGTCAACTTCCTTGGCACATTTGTTCCACATTTTGGTCATCTGAGTCGCGTCCCGAGCTGATTTTCAACTTTTCTTAAGCTTCCGCTTCATGATTGCCCAAAATCTCTCGATGGGCCGGAACTGCGGGCATTTGGATGGATGATATGTTTTTATCGATGAAATCTATGTTACTATCGCCGTACCACTGGATGACTTCCCGGCTGTAGTGGCAACTCGCCAAATCTGGCCAAAATTTCACGAGACCTTTATAGGCTTCAATGAAAGGTAGTAAGAGGTTTCTGCGGCATTCTTCCTTGTACAGCTTCGAGTCCATTGTCTTATTCGTCACGAACACTTTGGTCTTTGCTCCGCTGCTGCATATCCCTTGCCAAATCATCAGTTTTTTTTTGGCAAATTTGTCCATAAAAGCAAACTTAAACCTCGCAGGAATATCTCCTCGTGCCGTCGCCATGAAGAATTTTTGGCGAGGAAGCTGTCCGAAATCCATTTTGACGTAGGTTTCGATCGTCGATGAGCAGGCATCCTTGGTACTTCGTCAAAACCTGCTGGTACAATTTCCGAGCCTGAGTTTTGATGACGTAACTTTGCTTCAACGTTCTGTTTAGTTGCTTGCTGGCTCGATAGGAACGATATCCTGCTCGCAAACGAATTCTTCAAACGGTACTGCGAGCAGCGGCGTATTTTTGTGCGATCTCATTATCTGATAGTCCAGGGTTTGCTCTAGCGGTTCTCAACAGCTTCTGGTTCAGCTTGCGGTCATATGTTCCTACTACGACACTCACCTTGAGGCACTCGATCCCCGCTCTTTCGCTCCCTGAAACGTTTGAGCACATCATACCCGGTTGATTTACCGATTTTCAACGTTTTTTTCGATTTTAATGCGGACCACGATGGATTATCAACGTGGGTGTGCAGATTTTTTTCTCTCCTCTCGGCTTCCACCTGGAATAATTTTTGACTCACTGCATGAAACACCGTGAAAGTGGGCGCCTAGGTGAACAAACCGCTGTAAAATAATTCTTGCAGCGGTCATTTTCCGTGCTGCTGAAACAAAACAAGTGATTCCGGATTCTAACTGGACAGAATTTTACTAGTCAATGATGGTGAAATTTCCTGGTACAGAGTTTTAATAACACATATCAAGCAAAGTTTTTGCTTCCATGATATTTTTCGCATCATAAACAATGTTTTATAAACACGTGAAACTCTTTCTTATCCATTGTTTTGAAAATCACATAAGCACTAATATTGAAGTATTAACTATAAACGTAGTATATTTGACAAACATTTCATGGTAGTTTTGAAAATAGGCATAGTCGAGTAAAATGGTAGTTTTTACTAAAAGATTTTTTCAGTGTATCTTCTGAACTAATATTTGGAATGCCGTAAAATTTGACAGTTATCTTTAGAAGGTTGGTACTTTAAAAATTTAAAAATAAAAGTATTATTTTTTTATTTGTGGCGCCTTCTGGGTGTCAGACCCGGAACTTTTCAGCCGATATGGCAGTTAAAAATACTGTTGAAATAACATTACACCCACCCTGTTTTAAATATGCAAATTTGTGGGTGCACCGCTAACAAGAAGCAAATCGTTGATACTAAGAATTGACTTTTCAAAAATTGAAGAAGGTTAGGATTTAATGATGGAATGCATCGTCTTTTAACGTTAGTTATCAACTAACTACTAACAATAATAAAGCATCCATTTATTTCCCAATTCTGAGAAAAACAAACAAACCAGTTGTAATCAATCCGGGCAACCTCAATTGAAACGATGTTTATGAACCTAATCAAACGAATACACATTGCAATGCAATCGCCTCGGGCAAACAACCAATTAACGGCGCTGAAGTTACTCTAACTGTAACTCATTCAAAAATCGAAAGAAAAAAACCCTCCCCACGTGCCTATTTTTGCGGAACTTGAGGCAGCCTTTTCGATTCAGGTTTATCTAGCAGCAGGCGAGCTGAGCTATCATGCGTACACGCACTTTACCGAGAAGCCCATTGCGAAAACAACGGAGCGGGAGAGGGAGGGGCGCCATGATTTAGCCGGCCATGATATTCAATACAGCCTGCTGCTGCTGGCCCACTTTCATCCCACACCCATCGACCGCGCAGACCACGGCGGAACTGTTTTATTCAACGATCATCGCACATCATCGTTAGCCATCGGATTAGGCTCGGTTTAGGCGATTCACTTTAATGATTAAGTCAGGAAGATGGTGGAAGGCCAACTTGTTGGATTCGCTGGGGAGGAATTTCAATCAGCTTGCTTGGATCGTCGTTGCCAAGAAAGTTGCCACGATGATGAGTCAAATGCCGCCGACTGCCGGAAAGGTCACAACTGATGACCAGGGTCAGAAGAGTGCGAGAGATAATAAGGGGGATGTGAGGGATCACTTTCCAATGACTCTTGCATACGAAAGTTAATACATTAGTGAGAATCGTTTATTTTGTAAATTGCCTTTAGCAAGTCTAATAGGCAATCAATGCGTTTCTCACGCTGATTGTTCCAGACCACCATTGGCGTTGCTAGGAGGCACGGTGTGACTCTCAGCAGGAGCCTTCGTCTGATTTCCTCTTCGGAAGTCTGCAAAATGAGTTTTTACATAACGGATGTTTCTCATAATTTACACATGATTCAACAAAACGATTATTTATTTCACAATAGTAGAGTTATACCCAAGTAACCATAAGCATTAAGCTATAGCCTGATAATAGCACTATATCATCATTAATGTTGCTTAAAAGCTCTATATTAGCATATGTTATGCATGCAAGCTTCATATTAGCATCATAAATGCACTCAAGCTCCACCCAAAATTTAGCATTATCGCTAGCATTATATGCGCATATAAGGCTGTTATAATGCATAAAAGTATTTATCATGTTCACAGCATACATGCTTTATATCTGCATTTAGTGCTAATATAAGGCTATCATATAATGCTAAGAGTTTGTTTACACAGGCATTGAAAAGTAATTTGGAGTCAATAAAAACCAGTATGGCCGAGAATAAGTAGAAAAAAACTTTAAACAGTGGAAATTATAAACGTAAAGTGAAATTGTATCGAAACTATGATACTTCTTAACTTAACAAACCTGATCATATTGAAGATTTCTATGATGTTTTTTTCAATAGAGCGAATCTAACAGTGAGAGACTCTCTCCTATCTCGCTCTCTCTCATTTATTACAGCACCATTATAAAACTTTTGAGGGATTTTTTAGTACTGATAGAAATACAACAGTGCTGGCTAGCATACTCTACAAATAGTAGAATGAAAAACGTAAAGCTCAACGGAATATGAATGAAAGAGAAAGTAATCAAAGAGAGTCTTTTAATTTCAGATTCACCCTAAGAGGAAAAAACCGATTTGATTCCAGAATCTGCTAAATCTCCATCAGCCAATTAGTTCTACGCCTTCAAATTCGTTCGTAGAATCCGAAGATGAAAGTTCTAACAATGCTGGAACAGCTTATAGCTAGGCACAGGCAGCAAAGGCAGCGGGCTAACCATGCATGATTATACCTTGGCTTAAGACAAATTTAAGTTTACAAAATATTACTTTCCTGATACTTATACACACAATACTAAAAATATGAATTTAAGCTAAGCGGTTTGCTTATAACTGAATATTGCATACATTTTTCCTCCTTTTTTTGGCTGATACTATCAATAAGAATAGAAGAAATAGTTCTTAAAATAAATCGGAAACAGACAGCAGATAAATGCAGAATAATAGCATTAGCAGTGCCAAAAACAGGCTATCAAAACTGACAGTTATGTTCAGGTGCATCAATATAGCATTACTAATGCTATTTACGAGCTGTAACTTCTGCATTATATAAACACGTTATTTCGCCTTTCTTAGCATTATATTAGCATTATATATGAATTAAAAGCTTCAAGTGCTGCTTTATATGCAGATATAATGCTAATATAATGCCACGTTTAGTGTTTAATGGTTACTTGGGTATCTACAATAGAAACAGTTGTTTAACGATTCTCCATCTTCCCTTCAAATCATCGGTACCATTTGCCTTCTTCTTAGTTTCGAAGAGGTTCCGCTTAACTAAAGCCCAGTACTTCTCGATTGGGTGAAAGTTTGGACAGTTTGGTGGATTGGCTGTTTTTGGCACTTATACCATTCCAAGACGGATTTCGCATAGTGACAAGAGGCCAAAACAGAGCTGGAGAGTCGTGGCTTCTGATAAACAGTAGCAAACGCTTTTGCAGACATTCTTCCTCGTACATATCCTTATTGGTAGAGCCAGTAAAGACGAAACTTTTAGATTTTCGACCACAACTATACATGGGCTGCCAAATCAAATACTTCGTCGGGAAATTGGACACCTTCTTTGTCCAAAAATGCAAAATTTAACGTCGACAGGCTTTAGATATTCTCTACTAGGGGTGCTTTGAATAATTGTGTGGCTTTCTTTTAACAAAAACTATGTTTCTTTTCATGCACCATTCCATCGATTTTTTTATTACAACTTGAACTGCGTGCTTTTAGTATAAGTAGTTCATTTTTTACTAACATCTAATGGCCACCAGCCAAATTATAATACAAACGGGTTGAAAACTTGATATTCCTTATCGGGGTCCTCAAAAACGAATAGCAAATGGTTCAAAATTGTCTTCTTTTTGTTATTTTAGTTAGTTTAATTCTACATGCAATATTGCAATAGTGTTGGATTTTATAACTGAGCTCCTCCTCTTTTATGAATTTTGCTTCCTACTGCATTCGAGTGACTTTCTTATTACCAGACTATGTGTTTGACAGGGTACCCAGGTACCTTTTCAGGTTTTAAATAACGAAACCCCATAGTTTATTTTAAAACTGGATGCTGAAATTCAGTACATAGAAGGCAACTTTTTCATAATTTTTTTTTACAGTAACAAAGGGGGGGATGCACGGTAAATCGATATTTTTACCTTTTAAGTGTTCGACAGGGACTCGGGTACCCACCAAATTCAAATGATGGTAACTGTGGCAATTATTGACCGATTTTAATTATTTTGGCAACGTTAAATGCACAAACTCCGTACAAAGACACTACTTGGGAATATCACTTGAATTCCCGGAAATGGACGTCACAATCTTTAGAATAATTCTCAGAAACTATTTTTTATTCCATTGTGGGCCATACACTGGCTTGTCCCAGGAACGGCTATTCTGTAATAGGTTTCCGTGGGTCCAAGAGTATCTATGAAGATATTTAGAAGGAAACCCTGGCAATTTGGAAAACAAAAGTCATGCAATTTCTCCGGAAGGTTATTTCTCAACGGTTTGTGACCATCTGATGATTTATCCTCGGGCCGGTCATTCCGGAACAAGTTCCCGTTTGGCCTCGAATTCCATGAACTTTGCAACAAGATTGGAAGGGCAGAAAAGTATCAATTCTGGGAAAAAGAGTGGGAAAATTAGAATGGACCGGATGGACAAACTAACTATTGGTAGGATATAAGACGCGAAAAGCCACAGAGGGAAGCGAATAATTTTGGAGGGGGCACTCTGATGATCTGGGCAGGTTTTCATCTTCCTGGAAAAACATCAGTGTGTTTCATTTCGACCAGAATGAATTCTGAAAAGCATGTGCAGCTCTTGGACAAAGTTTTGATCTCATTCACTCTCTGTATGAGACAGAAATTTCTGCATCACTCAAGAACTAATCAAACAAATGGAACCAAATTTTGCTTGTGGAGGTTTTTGAAGGCAAGAAATGTTTCTACGATGGTCTGAGACCACTCACCTATTTAAAAGGTTGAGAGCTTTCATACAAATGGAACACAAATTTCGACCACACATGAGAATTATCCCTACTGTTTGTAAGCAGGAGTTTTTGGGGCCGAAAAAGTGTCTTATGATGGTTGGGACTCCTTCCCCTACTGAAAGCGCCTCCTTCCCATACAAATGGAACACAAATGGCTACAAAATTCGATAACTAATCAAGCAAACGGAACCAAATTTGGGGGTATTTGAAGGTAATTTGTTTTCTATGGTAGTTTGAGGCCCCTCCCTTATCTGGAAAGAATGGCTGTCATACAAATGAAACACAAATTCCTGCATAACTCAAGAATTAATCAAGCAAATATTACCGAATTTGGCATGTGGGGGTTTCTGAAGTAGAGAAATGTTTCTATTGCTCTCTGGAAGGAAAGGAGGGGTCCCATACAAATGAAACACAATTTCTGTTTAATTCGAGAACTATTCAAGCAAATAAAACCACATTTGGCATGTGGGGGTTTTTGGAGGCATATATTGGTATAAATGAATTTATGTCTGTCTGTCTGACCCTTATAGACTCGAAAACTGCAGAACCGATTGGCGTGGACATTTTTAAGTAGGAGTTTTTGGGGCTTGGGAAAGTTTCATGATTGTTGGAAACCCCTCCCCCATCTGGAAAAGAAGGCTCTCATACCAATAAAACTCAAATTTGTGCATAACTCATGAACTAATCAATCAAATGGAACCAAATTTGGCATGTGAAGGGTTTTGAAGGCAATGATTGTATGATGGCTTGAGACCTCTCCCCCCTCTGAAAAAAGGGGCTCTCATACAGATGAAACACAAATTTCAACCGAACATGTGAGTTATCCTGGTAACTAAATCCCAAAATGTGTATTTCTTGGGTATGAGTCATGTTCTGATAGAAGTTTGAACCCCTTCTTAGTCAAGAAAGGGAGATGCCTGAGCTACTCTCAGTGCTACATTATGCACTAGAAGTTAATCTAATGTTATGCATGAGAAAATTACGTTTACGTTGGAGATAAAAAAAATTGTCTATACAGAAAATAATAGTAGAAACAGAAAGAAATAGTTAAATTAAAAACACAAATACAAACAAAATAAAAGCACAAAACTTCATAATCGAAGTCACACATCAGCAAACGAAAATAATTTAACCAAACTCATTCCGAAAAACAACCATAAACGCGCCAGTAATATTAAATTTTCATTCATTTAGTTTCACGCGTAGTAACGCTCGCTCCGGAATCAGCTAGTATGTGATAACAACCATTAAAAGGATAAAATTTGCAGAAAGTCCTTCCAGATTCCTTGAGTTCAGATCTTAATGTAAAGTACGATGGGAACCTCGTAAATCGCCTTGTTTATCATGCAAATGATCAAGAAATAAACTCAAAAATGGTTTGGAGTACCGTATATACTCTGAGAATACTGTATAATTGTGCAATGATGTACCATGGACCTTTAACAACTCATAAGAACGATGGTGACCTCGTAAATTATGTTGTTGGTCATACTTAACATCAATATCGAAACTCAAGAATAGTTTGGAGTTTCGTAGATATGCTTAGAATACTGTAATATGACTAAAGTTGTGGAATGATGTACCACGGTGCTTTGCCAACTCATAAGTACGATGGGAACCTCGTAAATCACCTTGTCGAGATACAAACTCAAGATTAGTTTAAAGTATCGTAGATATTCTGAGAGTACTGTATAATTGTGCAATGATGTCCCATGGAGATTTATCAACTCATAAGTACGAAGGAGACCTCGTAACTCGCCTTGCTGATCATACAAAACGTCATGATTTATACTCAAGAATAGTTTGAAGTTTCGAAGATTTTCTGATAATATTGTCTTATGACTATAATTGTGGAATGATGTATCATGTAGCTTTATCAACTCATGAGAACGAGAAAAACTTCGTTAATTGCCTTGCTGATCATACAAAACATTAAGATCTAAGCTCAAGAACAGTTTGGAGTACCGTAGATATCCTGAGAATACTGCATTATGACTATAATTGTGCAATGATGTACCATGGAGCTTTGTCAACTCATAAATATGATGGAGTATTCGTAAATGGTCTTATTGATAATGTAAAACACCAAAACCTGAACTCCAGAATAGTTTAAAGTATCACAGATTTTCTGAGAATATTGTATTATGACTATAATTGTGCAATGATGTACCATGGAGCTTTACCAACTCATAAATTCGATGGAAACTTTGTAAATCACCTTGTTGATCATGCTAACATCAAGATCTAAGCTCAAGAACAGTTTGAAGTGCCGTAGATATTCTGAGAATTCTGTATTATGACTATAATTGTGCATCGAAGTACCATAGAGCTTTATCAACTCATAAGTACGATGGGGTATTCGTAAATGGCCTTATTGATTAAGCAAAACGCCAAGACCTGAACTCTAGAATAGATTGAAGTATCGCAGATGTTCTGAGAATATTGTATTATGACTGTAATCGTAGAATGATGCACCATGGGCCTTAATTTATAATGCAAAACACCAAGACCTGAACTCCAGAATAGTTTAAAGTATCACAGATTTTTTGAGAATATTGTATTATGACTATAATTGTGTAGTCGTCGTGAATCACCTTGCTGATCATTCAAAACATCAAGATCTATGCTCAAGAACAGTTTGAAGTGCCGTAGATATTCTGAGACTAATGTAATAAGACTATTATTATGCAATGAAGCACCATGGAGCTTTACCAACTCATAAGTACGATGGGGTATTCGTAAATGGCCTTATTGATAATGCAAAACGCCAAGACCTGAACTCTAGAATAGTTTGAAGTATCGCAGATGTTCTGAGAATATTGTATTATGACTGTAATTGTAGAATGATGCACCATGGAGCTTTATCAACTCGGAAGAATGATGAAGTACTCGTAAAGGGATTTAATTTATAATGCGAAACATCAAAACCTGAAGTCCAGAATAGTTTGAAATACCGCAGATATTCTGGGAATATTGAAATATGTCTACAATGGTGTTAAGACCTTCTTTGTATATTTAACAGCTAAGAAGTTAGGTCAGAACACTCTAAGTCTTGTCGATCCGTCAAGATCCGAACTCAGTTTGGATGATCTAGATCATCATTTTGTCCGTAACCATGCCTGTTCAATATTTTTCCTAGTCAAAAGAATTATTTTTGAACAAGTTTACAGAACAAAGTTGCACTGTAACTCTAAGAGCCGAACGTTGACAGCAAATGTTAATCTTGGGTTAAAAATGACCCAACCGCATTGAATCGGT
This sequence comes from Aedes japonicus, assembly GCA_034211315.2. Classification (NCBI taxonomy): domain Eukaryota; kingdom Metazoa; phylum Arthropoda; class Insecta; order Diptera; family Culicidae; genus Aedes; species Aedes japonicus. The sequence goes on from JASCZW010011927.1 coordinate 12,120, forward strand.
TAATAAAGATTGGATTCGGAAAAAATGCGACACTTTGTTTTGGGTGTAACTTTTTATCGCGTGGGTATAAACTAACGAAATGTTGGCTAATACTAGTTTAGAGTGTTATGTTTATGTGTGCAAAATCGTGATCTGTCAAGAAGTTTTCAAGATGCATTAGAAACAAGAAGAGCTACGCCAGCAAATCTTGGGCGCGGTGATCGATAATCCGTGCCGCATGGAGGTTCCGAAAAAGTTCCGGAAGAGAAAGATGGACAAATTTGCGAAGAAAAACCTGTTGTGGCAGGCGATCTGCGTGTGCGGACGGTACAGCAAGCCGTTCGTTACAACCGGCACCATAAACGGGCAGATTTTTCGAGAGGAATGCTTGCAGAAGCGCTTGCTGCCCTTCCTCCGCTCTTACCGTGGTCCCACGCTGTTCTGGCCGGATCTCGCTTCGTGCCCTTACGCCAAGCCTGAAATGGATTGGTACGAAGCGAAGGGCGTTAATGTGGTCCCGAAGGAGGCGAACCCGCCAAACACACCAGAACTTCGTCCGATCGAAAAGTTTTGGGCGATAATGAAGAAGAAGTTGAAGAAAATCATTTGATGATCATTTTTGTGTGTCTCATTTTTTCCGAGTCCAGTCTTTATAAAGTTGTAAAGTGTAATACAACATAAGTAATACAACATTGCCATACCTATGAACCCTCTTTGCTACACCTCCCAAGCATTGAAAATTGGAACCAAAATATGACCAACTGCCGAACTTGATTGGAAGAGAATGTTTACAAAAGTCATATTGCATTAGCACTACAATCAACCGCACAAATGACTCAAACCTAAATGCCTGTTTGCTACATATTGATTATCAACAATCTCCACCTCTCCAGTGCCAGATAACGGGCACTTGTAAAGGTGTATCGATTGACCAAAGTTGATATGATAACTCTCAGGAGTAGAAACCGAAAGTCACATTTGCCGGTACCCATTATCGATAGCACTCTGAGTCTCACCTGTAGAATTTTTCACATTCCTCATTAATCAGCATCATTCCATCTTCCACAAATCTATAAACTCAGCACTGGCAACAAACCTGCAATTTACGCTTACTCCACTTCAAGGCCATTCGCTTTTGCGAGGTTCGCTGAAGATAAGCTAAACGCCCATCATCGGGACCGGTCGGTCGAAGTCAGAAAAACATGAACATCAAAGAAGCCAGGGTGGAAAAAAAATCGTGCATGCAAATAAATTTAGCACGCCAACAAGTCGTTGGCACTGGCGGCTCCGGCGGCTCCGTTGATAGGCCTTATTTCACGGTAAATGGAAAACATTCTTGCAGCGGCAGCAGAAAAACCGGTCGGCAGAGAAAGGCTCTCTCGCGGGATCCTCCCCGAAGTTATCCGCCAGAGCTCCGTTCCGTTCCGTTCCTCAACGGTTGAATGAAGTTCATTTCTACAGTTTCGGTTGGCGTTCCCCCTCGCGGCTCACTTGGATCCGACCATTGCCATACAAATTGGATTTTCCTCCACTTTACTGCTGCTGCTGCTGCTTTTCTGTTGTTCTTGTTACTGCGCCTAGGGTATTATGGGGCCGTACCGGTTACGCTTTGGTCGTTCCGGAGTTTGTTGTTCTTCCTTCCATGCCGTGCCGTGCGGGAACTATCCGCCGAAGAACTACACCTTTCGCTGATTGGGAATGGAAATTTATACGGGAATGGAAATTTGTTTGCAAAACCTGAACCAATTACGCAAGATGTCATCGAACCATAATTTCATCGTGATGTAATCTTGAGAATTGGTGCTGGAAATGAATATTCCTAAAATTTGATTCCTCAGAACTAACACTCGAAACAACTTCCAAAAACTTTCTTAGAACGCACCTGGTGACCGTCGTGCTTGACGGTGTGCGAGCGCGTTTTGGCTGAAAGCCGCATGAGATTAAAATAAGCCGATAAATGTCATTCACCGCGGCTGCTTCCCCTTATGCTGTGCGGTTCGGTGTCGTCGTGCTCCGTGTTGCGAAGATCCGCTTTTCTGCCGCCTATTATTGCGCTGCTCCTCCACCATCCGAGTGTAACGCGAAGAACCCCGCGTCGGTCGTCAACAGAACTCTGCGCCAAACTAGGCTCACCGTGTAGTTCTTTGCCACCGAGCAGAGAGAGCATGGCTTCGATTCGAACCTACCGCAAAAAGCAGGCCACGGCTTCACGAATAGCATCGACCGTAACAATCCTAGTAGGCATCGAAGTCGAAAAGTGTATACGGAAAATTATAGTTGCTGTCTTTCTCATGTTCCCCGGAGCCCTTCGGGGAGGCAATAAATTTGGCCTGTGTTGAAAAATTAAGTGCTACTCCCGAACCTAGGCACACTTAGTCACATGGAACTAGGGGCGAACGTAGAAAGCGACTCGATGGGGCAGTTTTAGTACCAGGAGTCGGTAGTCCGATGTCAACAAACTTTGAATTATGTGAAGCGGTTGAATTTATTTTCATAGTTCTCATGTGGTTTAAGGGTATCAAGTGATTACTCATAATTAGGTGAAACTAATTTTTCATTTCTCCTCTTCTCGTTACAGAATATATTGTAAAAACAATCAGCTTCCATCGGAAAATAGTGTCTGTTACCTAAAAGGAAATACACATCTCACACAAGTGAGTGAAAGGTAGATTAAAGTTTAGTCGAGAGAGTGCAGAAAAAGTTCCGAGTGCGAGTGGATGTGTGTGCAAAAGTAAAGTAAAAACAACGTTTAAATTTTGGTGTTAAAAGAAGAAAAGAAGAGCTGTCAGGAAAGTTACCCATGACAAGAGCTAAATTTTTTCGGAGTAAAAAGTGTGAACATAAAAAATTGGAAAAGTTTTTTGTTTTTAATTAAAATCAACGATCACGTTAGAGGCGGAAGAGAGTCGAAATTTATTGGCTTATTTAACACGTGGTAGTTTTGTTTGTTTGAGAGGGTGAAGAGAGTAGCGTGAGTAACATACACCACGTAGACATTCCGTAATTGACGTCATCAGCTTGGGGATTGACAACTAGCGACAAGCAGCAGTGCGGCCACCGGTCAAAGTTAGCTCAGGTGAGATATCAGGTTTCAGTGTTGAGTGTTCCGTGAGTTGAAATAGTGACAAAAGTCACGTCGAGGGGGCGTGACTCTCAATACAAATCGTCACTTCAAGTCACGGACTACCCCTTGGTAATTTAATGAACGTAAAAGCTTTCCAGTCAATCGTTTGTTTGGTTTCTATTCAAATGGGATTGTTATTCGATTAGGGTTGTTTACATTTTAATGGATTTTAATGGAATTAAGTTTCGTAATAGTGTTACAAACTTATTGTTTCCAGCATCCACGGTTATGTCTTATCTACGTTTACGATAACTGATTTTGTAGTTCTTATCGATGAACATAATCATTCGGAGATGGTGATCAAAGGTCATATACAGTATTTGCAAATAGTTGCATTTGATCATATAAACTCAGTTGAAAAATCTGAAATAGTTCATAATCACAAATCAGAACACTTTTGGGAAGCATTAGCACATGTTCCATTATTCATGTTATGATCCATTGTTCATACTGTTCAGAAATGTAGGTTTGATGTATCAATCAATTGGTTCCTTTTGTTAATAACAAGTTTGCTTACTTTCAACGACAAATAAAAATAAATTAAATCTATCTAGTTATATATCTATATACATAAAAACTGGCTTTCTGTCTGTCTGTCTGTCTGCCAGAACCTTATTGACTCGGACACTACTGAACCGATCGGCATGAAATTTTGTATGGAGGAGTTTTTGGAACTGCGAAAGGTTCTTAAGATAGTAAGAGGCACCTCCCTTCTCTGAAAAACGTGGCCCCCATACAATTGCAACACTAAATTCTACATAACTGGAGAACTAATCACGCAAAAGAAACCTCATTTAGCATGTGTGATGTGTTAAAGGCAAGACAGGTTTCTATAAAGGTTTCATATCCCTCTCCGTCCTTAAAGGGGGGGCTCCCATACAAATGAAACACAATATTCTGTGTAACTCGAGAACTAATCAAGCAAATAGAACCAAATTTGACATGTGGAGATTTTTAAAGATAAATACTGTTTCAATGCTGATTTGAGACCCCTCCCCTTACTAAAGGAAGAGGGGGAAGGGTTCCATAGAAATGAAACACAATTTTTTGCATTATTCAAGAACTAATCCAGCAAATGGAACCAAATTTGGCTTATGGAGGTTTTTGAAAGAGAGAAATGTTTCTATGGTGATTTGAGACTCTTCCGCTTTCTGAAGGGGGAGGGGGGGGGGGGGGGCTCTCAAACAAATGAAACGTTAATTTCTGCATAACTCGATAACTAATAAAGCAAATGGAATCAAATTTGGAATGTGGATTTTTTTGAAGGAGAGACATATTGGTTTAAGACCACTCTGTCCTCTGAATAGGGGACATAGAAATGAAACACAATATTCTGTATAACTCCAGAACTAATCAAGCAAATGGAACCAAATTTGGCATGTGGGGGTTATTGGATGCAGGATTTTTATATATATTAAAATGATTTTCTGTCTGACTGTCTGTCTGACCGATCGGAGTGAAAATATGTATGTAGGGATTTTTAAGGCTAGGGGAGGTTCTTATGACTGTTTGAATGGGAGGGGGCTCTCAAACAAATGAAACACAAATTTTTGCATAAATTGAGAGCTAATCAAGCAAATGGAACCAAAATTGGTATGCGGTGTTTTTTTGAATGCAAGAAATGTTTCTATGGTGATTTCAAACACAAATTTCAACCAAACCTGAGAATTATCCAGGTCACTAAGCCACAAACTGTGTATTGTCTGGATAGGAAGAATGTTCTGAAAGAAGTATGAACCCCTTCGTAGGCAAAAAAAAAACTCATTCAAAAAAATAAAAATAAAAGCGTCAGTTCTATGTAATGTTCATTCATTTAGTAGCAGGCGTAGCAACGCTCGCACCGGGGTCAGCTAGTATATCTAGATATATAAAAATGAATTACCGTCTGTCTGTCTGAACCTTATAAACTCGGACACTACTGAACGGATCTTCGTGAAAGTTTGTATGGAGGAGTTTTTTCGACCGGAAAAGGTTCTTAAGATAGTAATAGACCCCTCCCTTTTCTGAAGTGGAAACACAAGAAACACATATTTCAGCATAACTCGAGAACTAACCAAGCAAAGGAAAACAAATATAGCATGTGAAAGTTTTTAGATGGAAGAAATGTTTTTATGGTGGTTTGAGATCCCTCTCCTCTCTGCAAGGGGAGATTCCCATATGAATGAAACAGAAGATTCTGCATAACTCAAGAACTAACCAAGCAAATAGAACCAAATTTTACATGTGGAGTTTTCATGAGGCAAGAAATGTTTTTTTGGTGGTTTGAGACTCCTCTCATTTCTGGAAGGGGGGCTCTCATACAAATGAAACTGAAATTTCTGCATAACTCAAGAAATAATAAAGCAAATGGAACCAAATTTGGCATGTGGGGATTTGGAAAGCAATAAACACAGACAACAAAAATGCACGTATATTGAAAGTTGTCTTTATGATAAACAAACATATATGTAAGAACACAAATCGTATAGAATGCAAAAAATATGGCTTATACGTGAAATAGTGGAGGCCATATACGTGACGATTGTTTTCTTAAACGAGTTGATTTGATTTCGTATGCGATTGAATTTTTAATAAAAAATTCGATTTAAAAAGCTAAGCGATGCTTATCCGATTAAGTTTCTAACGCAGTACGATGAATTATTGACACATCTTATATAAGTCGAAAATTTTCACTCTTTACGATTTAATTTAAACATAACGCGATAAAGGCCACAATTAATTGCGATGTTGACTTAAAATATAGGAATATACGATACTGTTTGAACACTGCTATACGACTTGTGGTTGCCTGGGACGGTTTCTACGATAGTTCGAGACCCCTCCTCTCTCTATTGGGGAAGGAAATTGGCTCCCATACAAATGAAACACAAGTTTCTGCTTAACTCGAGAACTACTCGAGCATATGGAAGCAAATTTGGCATGTGGAGTTTTTTGGAGGCAAGTAATGTTTCTTTGGTAGTTTGAGACCCCTCCGTTCTCTGGAAGGGAGGAGGGGTTTCGTTACAAATGCAACACAAATTTCTGCGTAACTCGAGAACTTATCAAGTAAATGGAGCCACATTTGGCTGACATTTTTCTAAGGTGACTCGAGACCCCTCCCCTTTCTGAAAGGAGGGCTCATATATAAATGAAACACAAATTTCGGAATAACTCGGGAACTTGCCACGTTACTGAAACCAAATTTGGCATGTGGATGTTTTTGAAGCCAAGAAATGTTTCTATTGTGGTTCGAGACCCCTCCGGTTTCTGAAAGATGGGTCTCCCATACAAATGAAACACAAGTTTCTGCATAACTCGACAACAAATCAAGCAAATGGAACCAAATTTGGCATGTGGAAGTTCTTGAAGGCAATAAATGGTCTAAGGTGACTTGAAACCTCTCCTCTTTCTGAAAAAGAGGCTCCCATACAAATGAAACACAAATTTCTACCAAACGTGAGAATGATTCAGGTTACTTGAACACAAAACGTGTATTTCTCGGATAAGAAGCATGTTCTGATAGTAGTTTGAACTCCTGCTTAGTCAAGAAAAAAACACATTCCCAAAAACATTCTATTAAATTTTTATTCTCTTAGTTGCAAGCGTAGGAGCACTCGCATCGGGCCCAGCAAGTTAACAATTATTACAAAGTTAGAAATCAGATGGTTATTTGTCAATCTTTTGTTTTTAAACAGCACGAGCTGAAAGGTGATATACTTGTATCGATGTCTTCTTTGTTGAGGCGATTTTGCTAACACGCTCGTTTGTAATTACTCAAAACTGAGTAGAAAACAATCTTCTTTGTTGAGGCGATTTTGCTAACACGCTCGTTTGTATTACTCAAAACTCGTTACAAGTGGAACTACCCTAAATAGAGTAATTGAAGGGTTACTTGTTTTTGATTAACTAGGTCACCTGTCGAAATTAGAGTAAACATCACTCAGTAACGCTTGTTTGTATTTTTATTTAAACTGAGTAGAAAACGACTCAGTTTTGTTAAAACTGAAAAACACTGGATAAACAAAGTCACTTATCAATATACCCATTCGAGTAAACATTAATCAGTATCTAATTTTATTTTTTTGTTTTATTTGAATTAGATCGGTGATAGTTACCGTCAACTATCCAGTTGAAACGGAAGTGTCAAAAAAAATTTAAATTTGTAATACATGGATTGAACTCTTCACTTCGACTTAAATTTTTTGTTGATTACAACATACAGTCGCCCCACCTTGAAAACTTTTGATCTACTGAACCATGGAATGAACCACATTTTTGCTTTTACAGCTTCATTATAATTTTTCAATTTTTTAAGTATAGCGCTTTTACAATCAGAGTAGCATTTACTCAGTTTCCTCATATCAAGTTACTCAGTGTTTGACATTCAGCATGGCAATACGAAACTGAGTGAAAGTTACTCTAATTAGAGTCGATCTGAACAAGCGTGTATATAACCCTACACGCAAAAAAAAACCGCAGTAGAAACTACCATTTCGAGGGTTAAATTGAGCGCCAACACCTGCAATTGTCACCTGACTATAAATGCGTTTGATTTTACCATGCCTGCGATTAGATCAACCATGGTGCCATGGTTGATATCAATATGAGGTCTGTCAAATATACCACAAACGTTGAAAGTTTTACCATAAACGTGGTAAATTTGACGGAAAATTCATGGTAGTTTTAAAGATAGGCATAGTCGGGTAAAATGGTAGTTTTTACTACAAGATTATTTTCTGTGCAGCTACGCAGTTTTGAAGGAAAATGTACGCAACGATAATGGACGGTATGTTTCGTCATCTAGAAGAAGTTTTGTTGAAGAATCCAAAACAAAACCCGTGAAACTGGAATGAAAACCACGGAACGGAAGAATAGTTCAACATGCGCAACATGTTGCGAAGCCTATTCAACTATACACTGGTGTATTATGTAAGGTATGAGTTCTTGAACTCAGATTGGTGACTTGGCGCCATGCCTCTTTATATATCAATAAAATAAAATAAAAGAAAATAAATGATAGCGTCACGTTTAGTGAATCAAAAGCTGTTTTGTTTATGCAAAACAAATTTGCTTAGCAATTAGATGCAAAAAAATAAGTGCTAAAAACTACACAATAAAAAAAAAATGGAAAATATATTATGGTTTTTATACATCATCAAAAATGTTATTGTTCTCTGTTCACTGCACTTTTCAAAAACAACATTTTTACGAGCTCAGGCTGCGTGTAGGCATGTTTTTGATTTCTTTCTTCGTTTTATTGATCAATTTCTCCTCAATTTTCACGACAAGGAGTAGATCTTACGCTTCAGGTTGGCCCAGAAACTCTCGATGGGGCGCAGCTGGGGGACGTCAGGCGGGTTCACCGACTTGGGTACCACATCGATATTCAGCCGCTGCATCTCCTCCAACGATCGCTTCGAGTAGTGGGCCGACGTCAGATTAGGGTGGTCGGTATTGACCATTGTTATTCAAAACCGGTAGTTCGGTATTGGCAGAATCAATACCAGTAATACCGGTATAATACCGGTATTGGGAACTTTTTTCAAATAAAAAAAATCGCTACTTTCGGGTAATAAAAAACATGTATTATCAAAATTCAATCAAAAACATAAAAATCTAATCCAAAACATAAGAATTCAATCAAAATCGAATCGAATTACTGCTTAACAAAGTGGAACTTCAACAGGCATAGCATACTAAGAGACTCATCTCCCATGCCGCAGCGGATCTTACTCGCGAAGTTTCCGGCCACATAAAATGCCCTTTCTGCTTCAACCGATGTTGGACGGATGGTTCCAAGCGCTTCCAAGTGTTTTCCTTTAATTCTTTCGGATTCGTAGTATAAAAATTCATTCCTGACTGTCTTCAACGAACTTGGTGTCAACGGTGAGCTAACGTCCTGCGCAAGGGCTTTGGATTGTTGGAGTCGTCATGCAAACTTCTCCACCAGCACATTCATCCATATCCACACATTCATCCTCTCCATTTGCAGCCTCTTCCGCCCCGTTTTTGGCAACCAACCGCTTCAGAATTTCGTCCGCTTGCCTAATCATAGCAGTTTTCGATGCTTTGAAAAATATTCCAAAATCGTTACTTACAGTTCCTTTGATGGCAGGATTGTTCAAGAAAGCAAACAGATCTGCGTATTCCGAGCGCATTTCGTGAATTCTGTCACTCAGATTGTCAAACAGTTGCACTGCGATGTCTGACTGTTGAGCGTCCAGTTGCTCCAACATAAATTGGAGCGCAACATCTGCTTCATACAGGGAACAGTGCTCTCGGCAAATGTGCTCCACAGCGGCCTGGACTGGTTCGAGAGCACGAATCATTTTGCTGATCATTTCAAACTCCTCATCGCTGAAGTTGAGTTTTGCCTGACCCTTCAAATCAATCGAAACCTTTTGAATGGGTCGCTTCAAGTCATCAAATTGTTTGAGCATTGATAGCAGACTGTTCCAGCGGGTTGTCATATCAGCTATCAAATTCAGATTGTTTCCGAATTCCGATAAGACGTATTTCTGAAGCATGTCGTTCTTAACGGGAGATCTTCGGAGTACCTTCACAACCGATCGCACCTTCTTCACAATCGAAGAGAGTTGTGGCTTGAGTGCGGCTTGCGCTCCGTCCACAATATCGAGCGCAAAGGACTCCGTGGCATCATCGTCTGAGTCTTCATGCAGTTCTGAAATCAACCGAAGGAAGGGTAATTGCGATAATTTTGACGCTATGGTCATCATGCTTACCTTCATATTCCACGATATTTTCGGTAACCGTAGATTGCTTCTCATACAGAACGCTGGTAACCGCCAGATGTATGCCGTGTGCCAGACACACTTGATGAGTGGCATTCAGTGGCCGTCCCACTTTTAGCATTACGGTAGGTCCATCAGTTGTTACTGCCATAACGTCGTCATCAAGCGATAACTTAAACACTTGTAGGTGCTGCTCCAGTACGGATGCACAGTTCTCTGCATTCATTGATCCGACAACTCGTGTGAGTCCAAGATTCCAAGTTTGATGACAGTCGTGGATGTTTACATTCATATAGCGACGATTTCTGTTCGACGTTTTTTTCGGTGATCCTTTTTAATTTTCTCGAACTGCTTGCAATAATCGCCCACCACATACTCGTATTACGACTTTACCTTTAGCCTGATTCCGTCATGAGTTTTCAATATTCCACTGAAACTTCGAGCGAGCAATTTCTTCTGAGCCAGCAATGGTTCTGTACGAGATACCGGGAAAATCGAGTTGACCATCTTATTCAGACGCTGCCACTGCGTCATGCCTGCAGCTCCGAAACCAGTGAACGCGACTTCCGATTCCTGACATGTATGTTCCTGTTCACCAAGTACTTTTTCACTGTTTGGGCGGTTGAACCGACCTCCCGGCCAAGCGCACGCAGCCGTCTAGCCACTTTTCCCTCGGTCTTCCTCTTGAGCATCTGATTGTTGTTTAATAGTGCCAAGATGATGTAGATGCCGGAACGGGCGCAACCGACGTCCACAAAGTGTCGCACAATGTTCGTTGTTGACGCGGCGGGGTAGCGTTCTTTGAACGCGCACACTTCTGAACGGAGTTGCTTCACTGTTTTTGCCATCTCGATTAGAGTTCGACTGATAAAGCTGTCAAACTTTGTCTGCTGACTCATGAATTACTATGATTGATGCTGCATGGGTAGTTTCGTAAGTACGAGTGAAGTGAAACCCATGAAAAATCGGCCATTCTTGTCCATTTTTTTTAAAGGCAAATGTTACATTACATAGCAGAAACTTATTTAGAGCAAGGAGAGTTCACCTGGTTCAGCACAAGATCTAATTATTTCGAATGTGTCTAGTAATACTCTGTGACAACTTACATATAATATAAAGAATCTCCTATGCCATCACATTGACTCTAAAGCATCGTTGAATGTTTCGTTGGTCAGCTTAGAGTATCACATGCAATATAAATTATGCTGTTCAAAATATGTTGCTTGGTATATTTAAAAGCCAGTTTATATTAACGTAATTATTGATACATGAATTATTCTAGAACTGAATCTTTAATTGAGCAAAGATAGTAATACATGCATATTGTGTTCCCTCAAAGTATCATGATAGTTTCAGGCCACTCTTTGCATCTTGAAGAAATCATGAACTATTAGGTTTCGTTGCCACAAAGACAAACAGGTCTCGATTGACTCCAATGCTTGTTTTGAATTATTGTAGCGTGCTATTTAAGTAACATCAATGAAGTATATAATATCTCGTTATGCGTGAAATAAACTCTGCAGTAGGAAAATATGTTTTTTGTTACTGCAAAATTACTAAAATGAAAGTTGAAAACCATGTGTTGATTTGAAAATGTTTCAAAATATTCAAACTTTTAATCCGGGTTGATTTCGGGTTATTCGTTCTTATTTTTTACGTTTTGTCCTTTCGACCGTTGTACCAACAATCAATATGTAACTAGCGATTTGAAATTGGTTCACTGTTGTAGAACCCCTTGGTCCGAATTACACCTTGAAGCCAGCACCTTGTTATACATATTTGCGCCTTTGTTTTGATTTGCTGTGTTATTTTGACAGAGTATTTGAGAGTGTGTTCATGTGAGTTCATTATAAGGGGTGCATTATTGAGCTTGGGACCGAGCTTGGGACGATGTTCTAGTACTGACTGAGCCAAGAAAAAAATCGTTTTTGTATGGGACCTGTTCATCTGCGATAGCTCAATTAATTTTAGTTTCGAGAGAAAATGGATGGTTCTGAACGGGAGAATCAAAACGCTCGTGTTCTCGTTACAACAGTTCGGTTTATTCTGATCTATATTCTCTTAGCAGTGCTGCCTGATGGGCCAAATGAAATTTAACAAGTTCATAAACTCAAGGTGAATAAAAAATGAAAGGTAAACAAATCCAGTGTACATTATTTTCGTAGTGCTCCCAAACATTCACCCCCCGTTGAGACTTCAGGCTCAACAGAAGGTAACAAAGCAACCTTAGTGATTGCTCGCTTGAAAATGTTGTTTGTCGTCTTTACAGTCACCACTCGGACAACACCGTCATCGCCTGGGTGAGTAGCGATAATCCGTCCTAGTCGCCATTGTAGTGGGGGCAGGTTCTCATCAATCAGCATAACTAAGGCGCCGACCTTGAACTCGTTCACCTCATTGTGCCATTTCTGCCGACTTTGCAGGTGGTGAAGATACTCTCTGGACCATCTACTCCAGAAATGTTGCTGCATCATCTGGACGTGCTGCCATCTGTTGAGACGTCCAATCTTCACATCCTCGTACGACGGTTCCGGTAGAGTTACAGCGGAGCGATTGATTAAGAAGTGTGATGGAGTCAACACACTCATATCGTTGGGATCCTCAGACATCGGGAACAAGGGGCGTGAGTTCAGGATAGTCTCGGTCTGAGCTAGGAACGTTGTCATTTCCTCATACGTGAGTTTCGTTTCACCGATGACCCGCTTCATGTGATGTTTCATGGACTTGACTCCTGCTTCCCAGATGCCGCCAAAATGGGGGCTTCTAGGAGGAATAAAATGCCATCGGATGCCCTTGAGGCTGCAAAACTCGTTCAGCTTGTGTTGGTGTTGTTGATCATTGAATAGCTCTCGCAATGCGGCGAGCTCGTTGTTTGCCCCAATGAAACAAGTGGCGTTATCGGAAAAAACGTCACTCGGTAGTCCACGACGGCTTGAAAAGCGTTTCAATGCAGCGATAAAGTTGTCCGTTGAGAGGTTTGAAACTAACTCCAAGTGGATTGCTTTCACTACCATACATACAAATACAACCACGTATGCTTTAACTAACTTCGAACCTCTTCCTCCTGTTTTCAGCATAACTGGTCCAGCATAATCAACCCCCACTTTGGAAAATGATGGCGCAGGGTTTACTCGAAATTCCGGTAGATTCCCCATGAACTGGCTACTGGGCCTTGGATGTTGCTTCGCGCAGATTTGACATTTTGAAATTACTTGTTTGATCACCGCCCTTGCTCGCAGAGGCCAATAGCGTTCACGAACGATGGCCAACAGTCCGTTTTGACCAACGTGGAATTGTTCGATGTGTAGCTGCCGTATGATAATCGTTGTGACGTGATGTCGTTCAGGCAGTAGCACCTGATGCTTGCCTTCATAGGGTATAGCTGAATACTTTAAACGGCCTCCAACTCGAATTAACATGTCATCTCCTAAAAACGGCGCCAAGTTGGACAAAGGATGTCGCAGGTTTGATTTTGCCTTCAGCAACTTAAGCAGGTCACCAAACACCTGCTGTTGAAGTACCCTTAGGATATTCTTCTCCGATCGTGCTATCTCATCCACTGTAATATTCGACGTTATGGGCCGTTTATGTAACATCAGGTTGATGTAGCGCTCGACGTACACCCACGCTCGTTGCATCTTCCGGTAGTTGCTACATCTAGTCAAGTTGATTGATTGTTGCGATTTAACGACCGCTAACACTGTTGCTGCTTTTACATCTGGTAACCTTGATTCATCTAACGGTTCCACCGAGTCTTCTGAAAGTTGAGATTCCCACAGCTCTGGAGCACTCTTCCACCACAGCTCGTTTTGCAGCAAGTCCTGAGGTAGCGATCCTCTGGATATTACATCAGCTGGGTTGTGCTCCGAACGAATATATCGCCACTGGTACCCTTGCGTGAGTTCCACCGTTACAGCAACACGATTCGATACAAACTGTTTCAGTGTCAACGGTGACTTTTTGAGCCAACATAGAACAATTTTAGAGTCGCAGTGAAGGATCACGTCATTAAATGATATTTTCAAGGCAGCAACGACTTTCTGGGTTAATTCAGCTAACAATTTAGCACCACACATTTCCAGCCTAGGGATCGTCTGCGGCTTGAGCGGTGCCACACGCGATTTGCTGGCAACTAGAGTCACATTAATGGTGCCACTCTTATCGATACTCCGGATGTATAATACACAACCGTAGGCACGCATGGATGCATCCGAGAACCCATGGAGTTGAATGGACACAGCATCTTGGGAGATTAAGCATCGTTTCTTCCGCATCTTATTTACAACTCTCAGCTGATCACGAATTGTTTTCCATCTCTGGGATATCTCGTCCGGAAGTTGTTCGTCCCAGGTAAGACCAAGGCGCCAAATGTCCTGCATTACAAGCTTGGATGTTGTGATTATCGGCCCAAGAAATCCAGCAGGGTCAAAGAGACTGGAAATCTCCGACAATACGATGCGTTTGGTACAATTTATGTTACACAGCCGAGGAACTCGGAACACAAAATAATCCTCCAGCGGGTTCCAAATTAGACCAAGGGTCTTAATCGTGTTGTTTACTTCGGCGTCTTCGAAATCAACCTGCTTCTCGTGCAGCTCGACAGGAATCGCTTGCAGTACTTCGGTGCTATTAGAACAGAACTTGTGCACGCCAAATCCACCTCGGCGCAGCAGCTGCGACAGCTCTTCATAAATTTGAATAACTTCAACAGCTGACGATCCACCAGTCAAAAAATCATCGATGTAGCTGTCCTCGATAATCACTTTCGTCGCCTTCGGAAAATTCTTGCCTTCATCCAATGCCAATTGAACTAATGCCCTTGTTGCGTGGTGCGGTGAGCTGGCGACGCCGTACGTCACTGTTTGCAACTCGTAAATCTTCAGATTGTTATCATCATCCAACCATAGAATCCGTTGGTACTTGCAGTCGTCCTTGTGCAGTTTGACCTGACGGTACATTTTGGGCACATCGGCTGTCAGCACCACCTGATGGGTACAGAATTTCAAGATGATCGAAAGAATGTCACTTTGCACAGTGGGTCCGACTAGCAATGTTTCATTCAGCGAAAGACCTGATGTGGTCTTTGCAGACGCATCGAATACCACTCTCGTTTTGGTGGTAGAGCTAGAGCTTTTATAAACTGCATGATGTGGTATGTAATAGCCACCATCATTCGATCGTTCCACTTCCTTCATGTGGCCGAGTGAGAGATATTCAGCTAAGAACGCGCAATACTCAGCACGTTTCGTTGAATTTCTGGCCAGTGCGATCATTAGCTTATCCAGTCGCTTCGAGGCATTATTGAAAGAGTCGCCGAGTTGACCTTGTAGGTTATTGAACGGAAGTCGAACGATATACCGGCCGCCGTCATCACGTGTATAAGTACTTTTGAAATGCTGTTCAACGGCAGCCTCAGCTACTGTCATGTTAGATTCCGGATGGACGCATTCAATTTCCCAAAACTTTGACATTATTTTGTTCAGATCTTCTTCGAAGCGGTTTAGCTGGCACACACGCGGGCATAGATTAGCCTTCCTGGTCGGCACCGATCCGCCTACGACCCATCCTAGTTCCGTCTCAGCTAACGTTAGCGCGTTGTGGCCGATCTTGACGCGGCCTTTCTTGATTAAATCAAAAAGATTTCATTGCCTATGATGAGATCAATCTCTCCAGGAGTGTGGAACTTTGGGTCGGCCAATGTAATTCCGGGTGGCAAGGACCAGGATCGGGTGTCGATTTCAACCACGGGTAGATTCGACGTGATTCGTTTTACGACCAGGAAGTCTAGAATGGATGAGGCAAAAACATTAGAGCAGGAAATGATCTTAGTAGACAACGAATACTCAACTCGAGTTTGAATGTCATTCAAACCACAAACAGGAAAATTCACGCGATCCAGTTTCAGCATCAGCTTGGTAGCCAACTTCTCCGTGATTATGTTACTGTCTGATCCCGAGTCCAACAACGCACGGCATCTAACAGTGCAATCACCTTGACCGACTATCATCACTTCCGCCGTCGAAAGCAGCACTTGACGTTTCGTACTTCCGGTGTTAGCGCACAGCGAGACTGCGCCGTTCTGCTGCTCAGTAGTTTGGCTGTCTGCAGGAATCGACGGCACCACTGGCTGCAACTGTTTCGGTTCGCAGATCTTTTCAGGAGCTGGTGTCATACGGGTATCGCTGGAATGAAGAAGACTGTGGTGTTTGCGGCCACAACCTTGTATTTTACATCGGGTTTCAGACTGGCATTCATTCATCCGATGTCTCGCTTTTAGACAGTTGAAGCACAAGCCTGCCTTGGTAGCAACAGACTTGCGTTCCAGCACGCTTAAATTCTTGAACGTTGAGCAGCGAAAAATAGGGTGGTTTTCCTTACAACAGGAACAAACTTCCGTTGCGTTTTGCACAAATGACTTGAATGAAGGCTGCGACTTCTGTCCGATAACTTGACGTTGCTTACTTGGGGGTACTGACTGCTGCACTGTTTGTTGCTGGAATCGATTTGTGCGCTGCAAAACACGACCCCGTTCACGCAAAAACTCCATAAACTCGTCATAGACTGGCAATTCACCGCTGCCAATCTTTGTCTCCCACTGCTCCTGCGTCTCCTTATCAAGCTTCTTGTATATGACGTTCACCAGTACCAGCTCGGCCAATCCCTCAACTGGGAACCCGTGACCTGTCAAAGCCTCGCTGTGTTTTACGCAAATCTCAACCAGTTGTGAGATGGACCTGCCGCGATGCTCCTTTACGACTTTTGGGCAGTCCATGATGGCATCGATGTGTGTGTCTAATATTAATCGCTTATCCTCGTATGCGGCTTCCAAGATCCTCCAGGCAGCGTCGTAGTCATTGTTGTTGACAATTTCCTGGTCGATCTTGTCCTTAGCTTCACCGGTAAGTGCATTTCGTAGGTGTAGGATTTTCATAGCTGGGGTCTCCTGTGTATACCGCGACATGATACTCTGGAACAAATTCTTGAAGCTGTACCAGTTTTGCGGATTACCATCAAAGGATGGAAATGGTGCCTGTAGATGTGGAACTGATACTGGGGCTTGGACGTATACTGGCGGGGAAGCGGCATTTACATGTGGCAATTCCACCAGCTTTCTCGTAAGCTCCGTCTCGACGATGCTTTCTTGTAGCTTTATGTAAACCTGGTTGTGGAGCTTTTCAAAAGATGCGTACTCTGTACGTTGCGTGGCTCTTTCGTCTTTCGAGAGCAGGAGAGAGATAGCAGAATGAGTTGTTTCAAAATCGTCCGCGGCTCGGCGCAACGTTTCCTCGTACAGTTTCAGAAGATGGACACTCACCGATTCCGCTTGCAACGACTCGTTCATTCTTATTAGTTTATCGACGAGCATGTCCCGACGATCCATTAGCGCTTCCAGATTCTTCTCCATTATGCGTTCTTTTTCCTGGGCTTGTTTTTCTGCTTTTTGTTGGGCGACAGACTTCACTGCACCGCTGATAGAACCCGACAGAGCGTCGAGAATGTTTCTCCGCGGAATCTCCTTCGATGATTTTCCACGGGGCGTCTGAGAATCACTCATTCGTAGCACATTTGCCTCTTCTATGGCTATTTATTAGTTTATTTCGCGCAGAGACGAAACCTTTTCATTCGCCAATATGGCGGTTGTGGATTTCACAGGTTGAACTGCCGTTGATCGCCAAGATGGCAACCACACTTGTTTGTATGCCACGGGCACACACACACACTATTACAACCGCGAATTTTCTGTTCGCCTAGCTGGCGGTCACTTCATGCTAGTGTCACGGACACATACGATTTGCGAACCGAACATAGTCGGTAACTTATCCGTTTGCCGACGGCGATCACTTTCTTCAGTGCCACGGGCACACACTCACAATTGCTTTTTCCGCCAAGATCACAAATGTTCTACTTCCGTACCACGGGCACACAAACATTTGGTGGCGTAGCGCCAACCAAATTTTCTTGGCCAATTGAGGTAAGCTCGCCCACTAAAGAACTTCACCAAGATGGCGATTGTCCAGAATTGGTGGTGGCGAAGTTGCACCAATTTCTATTTTTCCAAAGCACGTTTTGTATTTCCAACAACAACGAAAACCGGGAACCACTCCAAATTCTCTGAAAATCCGGCTCGAAGGACCATAAAATGTTCATCTGCGATAGCTCAATTAATTTTAGTTTCGAGAGAAAATGGATGGTTCTGAACGGGAGAATCAAAACGCTCGTGTTCTCGTTACAACAGTTCGGTTTATTCTGATCTATATTCTCTTAGCAGTGCTGCCTGATGGGCCAAATGAAATTTAACAAGTTCATAAACTCAAGGTGAATAAAAATGAAAGGTAAACAAATCCAGTGTACATTATTTTCGTAG